>RJWM01001556.1:129591-152447 GCA_004363535.1 Dasyprocta punctata
AATTCATCTGGAACCAGAAAAGACCTAGAATAGCAAAGGCAATTCTGGGCAACAAAGGGAAGGCAGGAGGCATCACAATCCCCAACTTGAAACTATACTACAAAGCTACTGTGATAAAATCAGCATGGTACTGGAATCAAAACAGACCTGAAGATCAATGGAATAGATTAGAAAATACAGCCACAACTACAAACACACTTATCCACCTCATCTTTGACAAAGGGGCCAAACATGTACATTGGAAGAAAGACAGCCTCTTTAACAAATGGTGCTGGAAAAACTGGCTTACTGTATGCCGTAAACTAAAACTAGATCCATGCCTATCACCATGCACTAAAGTAAAGTCAAGATGGATGAACGATCTGAATATTAAAACAGAGACACTAAATTTACTAGAAGACAGACTAGGTAAAAATCTTGATGATATAGGAGTAGGCAGAGAGTTCATGAACAAAAATCAAATTGCACGGGAAACACTTCCCAGAATCAACAACTGGGATCTCATCTTACTAAAAAGTTTTTGCATGTCAAAGGAAATCTCCAACAGAGTAAAAAGAAAACCCACGAATTGGGAAAATATCTTAGCCAATTGTCCATCAGACAAAGGACTTCTATCTAAAACATATAAAGAATTAAAAGAAATCAGGCCCCCAAAATGCACTACATTTTGACAAAGAACTTTACACATGTGGAATTTATAAGTGGTGTATATGCAGATAATTACTCATGTTGATTTTGGCAGTTGTTTAAATATTATGTCAAACAATTATGTTTAAAAGCACAAAAAATTTAGAGAAATAGTTCCAGAAAAAAGTAATACCAAGGGCAAGTAAAATTATTTTTTAAAATTTCTGCTACTTGTCCTGAGCCTTGTAAAATTCAAAATAAATATGATCTTAAATTTTGTTAGATTGGGAAACTGGGTCATTTTAATGACCAATTAAAATGAAGAAAAGTACTATTTCCTCTCACATATTTTCCATTAAAGATTAGAAGATTTTGTTATGCTAAAATGAATCATTTCCCAATCCCTGATCTGACTGTTTCAGAATTCAAAATTTTCTAGATTTTAGAATGTTTAAAATTATGCATTTACCACATATTCAGCACACTAAAAGTGGCTCTCTTTAAAAAAAAGTGTATGTGAATACATAAATTTATTATAAATTTTATTGATATAAATGTGTAACATTTATACTCTTCTATAAATTCTATATAGTCAATTGATTTTCAGAGAATACTTCTTTTTGCCTTTTATATCCATAGACAACATACAGTTCTGATGATGTACTTCAGTGATAAATGTTATTTGGTATTTTCCTTTAGTCTTAAATTTTTATTTGAATTTACTAATTCTTTTTCTAACATATTTAAGTGACTATCTGATTATTTGTGTATGTATACATGCATATCTAGAGATCTAGTTATATATTCATCTCTAGATATGCATGTGGTTAGGTAGATTCACATGTATACATATTAAAGGTAATTCAGGCCATGCACTTCAGAAATTTCATACTATGTAATATGCCTTAGAATGGTATAGAGGACTCCAAGAGAAAATTTTTCAAAAAAAAAGATAAAATTGCTATATTACTTATGAATTTAGAATTGTTAACACCTATTCATCTGGCAGAAAGTTTGTGGAGAATTTATCAAAGTTTATAGAATTATAGCATGACTCAGAAACTCCATATAGGGTATATAACCAAGAAAATTGAAAGCAGGGTCTTTAGAGTGTATGGGTGTATTTGTGTATCTGTACACAGCAGTATTATCCACTGTAACCAAAATGTGGAAGCAACTCAAATTCCATAAATGGATAAACAAATGTACTATAATGTGCATGAACCTAGAGGACATGATGGTGTTAAATCAATCAGTCACAGAAAGGTAAACGCTGAGATTCTACTTGTGTGAGTATGTAAAATTGTCAAACCCACAGAAACAGAAAGTAGAATGGTGGTTGTTTGGGGATGGGAAAAGCAGGGAATGGGGTTTTTTAATGGGTGTAGTTCCAGTTCGACAAATGAGTTCTGAAGACTACTCAGCAACACGAATACAATCCACAGTGCTGAACTGTACACTGTACACAGAATGGAGCACATTTCAAGTATTGCCCATCTACTGCACATTAAAAAAAAAGGGTAGAGACTATCCAGAAAAGACCCAATTTGCATAAGGAATGAAATCTTTCAATAAACACTATATTGTGTTTCCTATAGTAGAAAGTTTAAAAACAGTCTTCCCTTTCGCAAAATAGGTCATGTAAGAGTTCTTATATCCACCTAGTCTATGAAGATCAAAACTGCCTTTTAGTACCAGCTAATCTCACCCTACCGCCCAAGTCCACTTCTGAACCAAAGACCAGCTTACTTACCCATTTTTCTACAATATAATCAACAATATTGTAACACACAGTAGCATTAAAATTAGGTAAGAAAAATAAAAGCCAATTCAATTTTGAGATTGATGAAAGAAAAAAATGATATAGTGTACATGACTTGCAAACATGGGGTATGTGCTGCCAAGGATGCTTCAGATGGTTTTTTACATAGTTTCAGGCAAAAAATACATACATTGGTGGATAGTTACAAATTAAATTTTAAGGTCATCATGAATAAAAGCCTAATTTAAACTGAAAGAAAATTAGTCATTTAAAATGAACACACTGAGCCAGGCATGGGGGGCACACACCTGTAATGGCAACACTCAAGAGTCTGAGGCGGGAGGACTGCTGAGTTTAAATCCAGCCTGGTACAGAGGAAGTTCAAGCCAGGCTGAATTACAGAGAAAGGCCCTGCCTCAAAAAAAAAAAAAAAAAAAAAAAAAAAAAAAAAAAAAAAAAAAAAAAAAAAAAAAAAAAAAAAAAAAAAAAAAAAAAAAAAAAAAAAAAAAAAAAAAAAAAAAAAAAAAAAAAAAAAAAAAAAAAATCAACGCATTGATATTTGTGCTTTCACTAAAGAACACCAAGAATGGTTCAGTTTAACTTCTCCTTATTGTTCAAAATGGTTCCTAGAGACACTTTTCTTATCTCAGTCATTTCTCTTGAGCTCTAGAATATCTACCTCAAAGTTCCCATTTTGAAAAAATAGTAATAAAAGTATATGCTTTAAAAACAAACAAAAACCCTCACAAGATTTTGGTTGCTCTCCTGATGTATTAAACTCATTTATTTTAGGAATATTCACCAAATAAAACAATTTGTTCAGTAAAACAAATCCACTATAAATCAATTTAAAATTATAAACTCCTCTAATATTTGTAATTTGTTTACCTGCCATTTACAACTCTGTTTCATAGGACTTTAAAAGTCTCAATAGATTTCAATGATTTCAGTAGCACCACTGCATAAGACTCCAGTGGAGTGGCTTCACAGAGCAATTTGATGACAAAAATCTTCACAGTACCAATTAGATGACAAAAATCTTAATGCAGAAACAGATAAAACATCTGAATTTAAAAACAAAGAGTTAATTTGACTAAAGAATCCTTCTCTGGGCTCTCAGCGAAATAGCCCTCGTTTTGTTTTGTTCTTTGCGACGTCCCTTTTCCACGGCACTGGCAACTTTCTTGGCGTTGCTTTAAGTCAGAAGACCTTGCTTTTCAAGAAGCCTACTTGTTTTTAAAGTGAGAGTTTCTAAGATTGAAAACTGATTACAGCGGCTGGAGTGCCAAGATAGGACCCACACAAGTAAGTATTTCCTTATACATTTTACTCACGTTCCTGGATCAGGACAAAAACAGTATTGCGTTTCCAAGGGCTTGATGTACAAATGAAAAACAGTCACTTTGGGTTTGTGTGTGTATGATGGCTGGGTTATTTTTTTTTTCTTTTCTTTAACTAAGTAGCATGAATTACAGTATTTGTAAGTCACTTAATGGGAGAAACAATGTATGTTACCCATGATTGTTTCTGAAAGTGAATTGCTATTCAATTCTAAGGTGTCACACAAAGCGATTTGTCTTTCAACATTTTGATTTCCAAAATTATAATTTTAAAACCTTATTTGCTACTCAAAAATCTTACAAATTTAAAATATTTATATTGTAATTTCAAAGTTAGAAATTATAAAAAATTGGTATTTTCATTCATAAATGCACAATTTTTAATGAGAAGGTATGAAAACTTTATCAGAATCCCAAGTGACTGAAAGTCCATATTCACATACAGTATGATTCCATTTATGTAAAATTCAAAGTCTAAAAGGGGAATGATTAACAGAAAATTTACAATAATGGTTATCTCTAGCGAAGACAGGTAAATGTAATCAAAGAACCACGGCAGGAACCAAACGTCTGAGCCACAGTCTGTCCTTTACCACTCAAGAGGTGGTGAGCACGTAAGTATTTATTATTCAACCTCAAGTGTACATGGAATAACAAAGTGGAAAACACAGGTGGACAAGTCTTCATATAGTTTAATCTTGATTGGAGCGTAGAGTAGATAGGGAAAGATTGGGGTGTTCAGAAATGTTTGTCTCTATGCTTTCTAAACTATGAAGACAGCATCCAAACGCCACAAAAGGAAAGCCCCATTGGAGAGGAAAAGTTGAACAGGAGAGGAGGTAGACAATGAAGTTGAGTTGGTTAAAGGGAACAGGATCCAAGGCCTGTGAAAGGCCTACTGCCTAATTCAAAGAGGAAAGGATGCTTCCAGTGCAGATTTATACATTTGATGAGGAAGTGAGCAACATGCTAACCTGTTCCTCTCCGACGGAGCAAGGTTATTTGCTGAGAGGGAAAACATGAAGACACATAATGACCACTTGGACAACGAAGAGAATGCACTAATCCCAAATGCAGGTGGACTCAAGCATTTCACCTCCCCTGCAACCCTGGCATCTCCCTAGAATATTTTCCTCCTTCCTTCATCCTAAAAAATTTCCCCCTTCCTCAAGCCTCACCTAGAGATCGTCCTTTGTGACCTATTTTCTGGCCATCCCGTAGTAACCCTTTTAAGTTTCACAGCACTTGGCTGCATCACCTTTCCCTTACACTCTGCCTTGCAGGAACCCTTTTGTATTTTCTCAATAACTATAGTTCCGGAGGGCAAAAATCATCTTTTTAAAAACACAGTCCCTCCCATTTACATTCATTTTCTAGATGTATTGTCCACTAAAATAGCCTTAAATGATAAAATACATAAATATTTAGAACTTTTATTTTTTCCACATTGTTATAACCGCTTGTTTTTCCATTTTACTGCTTTAGAACATTAAAAGCTAAGCCAGAAAGTTAATGTTAACATACAACTGGTTTAAATTTTCTAAAAACAATTGTCCCTTATTAAAACTATTATTTTCATCATTGCATTGCTTCTTCGTAATGGTAGTTCTCCCACAATATGAAGCAGACTGTTATCAGCAACAGCAAATTATGTTAGGAATGCCATCTGCTGGCTGAGGGTAGCCAATTTCACTAATGGGTCCTTCCAGTGACAATCTTTAATTCAGAAATATAACATCCAGTAAATTCACAATACAAGTGACATTTAAAATTATAAATGTAATGATTTATACATTGGTTTGTATGAGCTTAGCTCCCAAATGTTCATTGGAGAGACAGCTATTAGACAAGTTATGTAGGAATGAACATAAAATACAGGAGGTATTCCTTACAACTACTGTACATACATGCTTTTATTAAGATACTCTTAATTTTGGAAAGCTTTCCTCTTGAAATAGGTGGTTTTATTTCTGAATCCACTATTAAACAATTCTACTGACTGTTATATCCTATATTTAAATATTGTCTTGATTTTTAAACTTTGTCACCCTAACTATATGCATCCAAAACGTGAGAGACAGGACACAACTAATCTGGACAGTGTGGGAAACACATCATTAATTGTAGTTCAAAATGGAGTTTGAAGAGTTACAAACACTAGCCCTAATCTTAACAAATGACTTTACTACTTCCTCCACACAAATTAGTTGTTTTGAGAATTTTCTAGTCAATAGTAAATGGTTCCAGCTATAGTACTTGACAACTGTGCTTAAACACTTTAATTACCAAATTGAATACCAGATATTTTGGTGCTCTTACAAATGGGATTAGGGAGCAAAAATGGGTAAAATTCTTACAAGCACAAAGCATGACAGCAAAGGTCTCATACACTATGCTAGTGTTTGTCATTTCTAGATTAAGGACCTAGAAAGGTACAATGGAAATACGATCAGCCTGAGAGATTAGGCCTTTGAATTTTCAAATGTTAACATACATATTTATGTCAAAAAAAAAAAAAAAGAAAAACCAAACTGCTTTTGTACTACAAATCAGCTTCACAGATTTATTATGGCAAGCCTATTCCCAGGAGAATATTCTACTCAGAAACCTTTCCTATGAATTGATTTTGGATTATTTTTTCCACGTGTCTCTTGAGGACATCCATCTCAGCTCCACAAACCTGATATTCCATCCTCTCTTGCTGTTTCATTCTTTCCAGTAAAGCCTCGTGTGGTGGAGGTAATGCATTATATGATCCCAGTAAATAAAGCTGACTGGATGAAGTTTGGTTGATTTCTTTAATCTTTAAAGCCTGCATGACAGCAGGTGCAAACTTTGAATAATGAGCTGTAGACGAGACAATCACCGGGCAGGTTTTATCCTGCATTCTGTCTGCAACCACTTTTGCAACAGCAGTGTGTGGATCCAAAATATACCCCAAAGTATTGTAGGTGGAATTGATAGCTGCAAGGCATTCTCCCTCAGAGCACCAGTCAGCCACAAAATCCTGCTGCAGCTTCTCAACCAGAATCTTTTCTATTTGAAAGTGATGTTGATTTTCTAACTGATTAAACAGTTTTGTCATTAACTGCCCATCTTTATTAGCCACCAAATGTAAATGTCGCTCCAAGTTGGAAGACTTGAGAATATCTATGGATGGAGAAAAGGTCTGTACTAATTTCCTTTCCCGTAGATCATAATGCCCCGTTTTTATAAAATCAGTCAAAACATGGTTCTGATTAGAGGCACAGATAAATTTTCGAATAGGGATTCCCATCATTTTGGCATACACTGCTGCTAATATGTTACCAAAGTTTCCTGTGGGAATACAGACATCTACCGGGTTTCCAAAGGAAATAAATCCTTGGCTAACAAGATCAAGATATGCAGAAGCATGATACACTACCTGGGGAAGTAGTCGGCCCCAATTTATGGAATTAGCCGAACTTAAGACTGTTCCATATTCCACAGTAAGAAAGCCAGTAAAATCAGAATCATTAAAAATTCTTTTTATAGCTGTCTGGCAAAAATCAAAATCTGATGAGACACCCACTGCCCATCCATTTTCTTTCTGACTACCAACAATTTGTGCTTTTTGAAAATCACTTACTCCATTCTCAGGGAAAAATGTGACCACAGCTATTCTCTGCTTCTCATTCTTGCTAAGGCGACTAAAACCATTTAAGACTGCACTCCCTGTGTCTCCTGAAGTAGCTACCAATATCATGTAATTGCAACTTGGTGGGATACAGTATGCAAAAATATGAGGCATAAGCTGTAAAGACAAATCTTTAAATGATCCTGTTGGCCCATGAAACAACTCCAGGATGAACTGGTTGCCTGAAAGATGTCTGACAGGGGCAATTTTTGAACAAGTGAAGTTTCCCCCATAAGCCGCTTCAATCATTTCTCCCAATCTGGCAGCAGGTATGTCCGCAGGATGTATACACCTTTCCAGCACTATCTGTGCTCTTTCCGTGTAGGGTGCTCCGACCAGGCTTTGCCACTCCCTGGGGCTTAACTCTGGGAACTCCTTCTCAGGAACAAAGAGTCCCCCATCGGAAGCTAAGCCCTCAATCACAGCTTCACTGAAGAACTTTGCTGAAACTTTCTGTTCATGGTCTTTAGAACAAAAGTACCTTGTGGAAATGAACGTTTCTGAGTCAGCATCTTGGTATCTTTTAACTGCACTTAGCACTTTGTCAGTTACCTCCTCTGGGGAAGCCCCACTCTCACAAAACACCCGAGTATCATACCATTTCTTATAATACTGCCTTCTAAACTTAAGTAAGTCTGCTATAGGTGTTTCATTATTGTACCCTACAATCCTATCTATCTGCATTAATTTTAGACGACTAATTATATCTACTACAGGTACATCCAGGTATACGATTATTCCATTTTTCTTCAGATGCCACATGCTCGCCTCATGCATGGGATTAGACCCGCTAAGGGAAATGACACTTCCAGAGGCAGACACATTCAACACAGCTTTTCCTTCCTCTTCTAAAAATTGCTCATCACCAACATCCTGTAATTTTTCAGATACACTCATATTCCAGGCTTTTTCAAGGATATCATTGTCCACATCTATGACACAGAGACCCAGTTTCGGACCTAGTATTCTGCCCACTGTTGTTTTCCCAGCACCGGGGGCTCCCATCAGGACAATATTTTTGTCTCCAACAAGAGAGTGGGTTGAATGCCATGACTTCCTTAATTCTGTAAGTGAAAAGCTTCTTGAAAGAAATAGTTGTGCATGCTTATCCGTTTTAACACGTGTATCAGAAAAACATTTCTGTGTGATCTGTTTCAGATGCCGACAGCAGTTAAAGTGGAGCATCCTCTTTTGCACTTTTCTGCCAAGCCAATTTAAGAACTGGCTTTAGCCCTTTTTGAAACATAAAAACAAAGACATATGGTTACTAATCTCAACAAACTGTTAAAATTCTAATTGGATTGAATATAATCATGCTCACAAATCAAACTGTTTAAAACTTTTCCAAATATTATTCGTAATATCTTTTTCAAATCTCAAGACACTGAAAAACCAAAACTTGCAAAAATATGAATCTTAGCACCACAAAAAAATCACTAAACAATGAAAACCACATCCAGAAAATGTCATTTGATAGATTCTTAAAAATTCATACCAAATCCAATTCATTTTTTGGAATACTATAATAAAAATTGTTTTACGGTTTTTGGTTTGGTTTATAAGATACAAGATATTTGGAGTTGGAGTGCTAATTACTCAATGTATTTGTAATATTCATTTTTTAGTTATATATCAATAGATTATATTACTTATGAATTTCCTGGCTATTGGCTATAGAATTCAGAACAAGGCACTAAAATTAAAGAACATATTTCTTTATAGAACTCTTAAATAATTTCCTAAACTATAGGACAAAGGGACAACATTTTTTTTCCTATATGCCTTTTACAAGAATTATTAGGAATTGTGTTTACATATTATTCATACTCAACCCTTTAAAAAGCCAAAGCAAAAGATGCATCATGTAATAGATAAGAAAAATCAACAATAACAGATTAAAAGCTATAATCTTAACAGTATGGGCCATAGCTTATGGGCCATTGCTTTCATTTCTGTTTATATGAACATCTTCAGTGGCAGGATTTAATTCAAATTCCAGACCGCAGAAAGGCAAGAAACTCAGGAAGCTTTCCAATGATGAGAAAAAAAATTATTCTGGTATCCAGAGATGCTCTACAATTACCCACACTGACCGAGACCTTGTCTTTGGAAATATACTCACGATTATAATACAAACATATGCTAAACAAGTCAAATTTTCTGTCTTATAAAATGCAATATAATAATTGCTGCAATAATCATTTAAATTGACTGAAGTAACTTTACAAACAGAGTAGGGTTTTTCACCTGTTCCCTGATAGAACTAATATGAAACCAGACCATATCACATATTAAATGGTATGTTTAAATGTTATGTAAACTTTGAATTGTGCATTCCCAATTATCTGTTACTAGACTGTTTTGTAATTAAACGATTAAACCACTTTAAACTAACTCTGAATTTAACTTACAAGTAAACTTAGAACAGTCAAAAGATGTGATTCACTTCCTTATTTGACTTTTCTGCTCATATATGCTATGTTTAACTCCAATGACTTGTAAATAAGACATACAGGAACCAATCTCCATGAAGGGTTTGTTGATTCTGAAGCAAACCCAATGTTTACAAAACCTGGAAATCTAAAATGCAAAAAACTTCAAGTTAATCATAACTACATTTAGTATCACAAAGTTCTATACATATAATAATTCATTATTTAAAATCCATCTAACATTTTTAAGAGAAAAATATTAATTATTTTCATGTTTCCCTAAATCTATTATTGAAAGATAAGATACTGGACTTTCTTTTTTAATACATATCTTGTCACAAGAAAGAACTTTACTAACTAATACTGAAGGTATTTCTACCACTGAGCAATAAAAATAGCAATATAACCAAATAAATAAACCCTTTCACAATGACGCCTGATATTTTAATGATTTAACTGCATGTTCAATGCCCAGAGGGAAAAAGTCAGCACAACAAGGCTCTGAAATGAGGGCTCCTTCAGGCGTCTCACCCACCTGAGTCACTAAACGCTATATATAAATAGTACTGCTATCAACAGTGCAAATAAAGCATCTTCCACACATAGCTACCCCTTCGCTAATGAATAAATTCAAAACATGTATCGTAGTGGCTAGCCCTAAGATATAACTTCTGTCTGTCTGTCTGTCTGTCTATCATGTCTCAGTGACAAGGGGCTAAGAATATAAAAACTGAATCAGAGTATCCAAACACAGGTTAGGCAAATATTTTATGGTTTGGTTTATTCACTTTAAAAAGTAGTGGGTAACACAATCTGACTAACCTATCCAGCAGCTTCTGCTTATACTATTAGAATGCCTTCTTCTAACTTCACAATACATACCTTTTCTTTTCTGATCTGTCAGTAATAACTGTACATTATCTGAGTAAGTAGTTTGTTTTTATACATTGAAATCTTTTTTATTCTACTTTCTACTGGTTGCTCCAACACTGAGCATCAACACCATGAAGAGTAGAAGATTGTAAACCAAACATTATGCGTTACTTTTACCTTTTGTATCTTGTCTTACTTCCCTTATGCCCTCTTATTTTAAATTTTATCTCATTTCCCTTTTCCAAAGGACTTTCAAGGAGCAAAATACATATGCATTAAAGAGAAAAATATGCCAATTCAATTATGAATTCTTTATCTGTATTATTTCACCACAAAAATCTTCCTCTAACAAAAGACAGTTAGGTGCTATAACATATAACAAATATTATCACTTCTAAAGAAAAAAGGATGAATTCTATTTTAAGCTACACACAAAATTTTATTTTATAATAATTAGCCACAGATCACTTTTAGAGCCTGTTATACTCAGGTCTATTTTAAGCAAACCAAAAGACAAAATATGGAATAATTCTCTGGTATGTAACATTTATCTGTAAGTTAAGCTTTTACTTACAATAGTTTCACTATTCAAAATAGTTATGCTCTATAGACTCTCCACTACCACTGAATTAGTAACTACTGAAACATTATTCCTAGGCAGAAAGCTGGGTTAGGTTTATATGAGCCTCAGGTAATAAGGTTTTTGCTAAACTATCAATAGACAGCCTTGTATGTGCATCTGTGATTAAAAAACATATTACACTGCTCACTCCTCACTGTGAACTCACAGCCAAGAGCGCTGTAACACGTCTCAGTGAAGCTCATCTAACACAGACACTGTCTCTATTAAGCACATCATAGCTTTCTTGTGCCTGGGGACGCTATACAACACCGAAGCATGCAGTTTATGGACTATTTTAAACAACACGATCACCCATTAAAAGCCAAAAATATAAAAACCAGTAACATGAAAAAGGTGGCAAGGATGCTCATTCAGTCTGAGAGCTAAAACAAGAAGGCAGAGCAGCCTCCTTTGAACTCAGGTGGGAAAGAACACACGTCCTGGGGTACTCAGGCTCTTCACTCCTGTGCAGAGCCATGAACAATTGCAAATGTGTTGCTAAGTACTGGTCTGAAGTTACAAATAAATGGTAAGATCACAAATGTGAAATCTAATAAGTGAGAATCAACTGTGTCATTGTCCCTTTATTAAAAGCTATTTTGTTAAATTATTTTCATTAACTTTAATGTCTTCTAGTACAGTATAGTCATGAAAAGACAATTTTTCTTCAGCCAAAAGACAACACTATTTAAATGAAATGGAAGTCAAACATCTAAAAGTCAGAACACAAAAACCATAAAACAGGGAAAAAGGAACTCTTCTACCCTGCAGGTGGGAATGTAAACTAGAGCAACCACTATGGGAATCGACACGGAGGAAATGATGAAAGCGTGTGTGTGCACGCACAAACCTGCAAAAATGAAACAATCGCTATAACCAATACACACTAATAAAAACTGTGCGAAAAGAGCCAATTTCTTGATCATGTAGTAATCAGGTTTCATGGTATTACTAACGTTGGCAAAACAAGTTCTCTCCAAAAGTATCTGAGTTACACTAACTACACACAATGGACGATCTCTGTAACTCCACTGCCCATCAAATTTCTAAATAGGATTCCCTGTTGATCACTTCTTACATATGTAGAGCTTTCTGACCCACTAATTCCAATGAAATCCTTCTAGACGTAAGATACTTGCCATTCCAATAGATAGATAAAATAATAGTGCTGTGTCAGTATCACAGCTGGAACTTTAGAAACAAAAAGACAATGTACACTTGAACATATTCAAGTACAAATGTACTGTGTAGTGTTGTTCCCAGGCACAGAGTGATATCACTGTACAAGATTTGACAATTTTTCTGACACAGATCTGTCAAAAGTAAATAAAAAATACAAGGGGAGAAAAGTATAGACATCACTTAAAATTTTTTCCTATGAAAGCTATGAAATTTTTTTTTTTTTTTTTTGGACTTTTTGGCTATGTAGTTCAGCTTGGTCTTCAGCTCACTATGTAGCGCAGGTGGTCCTCGTATTCAGTGATCCTCCTGCCTCAGCCTCCTGAGTCCTGGGATTACAGGCATGTACCACAATCGTGTATCACAATCAACACAATCTTTTTGCAACTGTTTTATCACTAGATGATAATCAAGCAAAATTATAACATGTTTCAATTTCTACTTCCAAAGTGATTCATATAAATTTTTCAGCTTACTATAAAATTATCTAGTTTTCGAATATGAGGAATCCAGAAAGTCCTACTTACAGTCACAATGATCTGGTATTTGCCACCAATTTAAATCGTTTGATTGCTATTATACACCTTTCCAAAGTAAAACACAAGACACTGCGCTTAAAAAACTATTTCATAACTGAATATTGTTAAAGGAACTTGTAAAAAAAATCTATTCCATAATTATGCCTACCATCCTATATTAATAAAATCTCATTTTAAATTTCTGAGAAAAGTGACTGTCTAAATCTAACTTTATTACCTTATAAAGTTATTCTAAGGCTTAAAAAAATTTTAATTACTGCACTTTCATGGCAATAAATTGCTACTCGTAAGTAACAAAAATAAAATGTGGGCCAGGGATTTAGTTCAGTAGCACAGTGCCAGCCTGGCAAGTTCACGGTCCTGAGTTCAATTTCTGGTACCAAAATACATACATAACTCATTCACAAACGGACCAGGACATAAACTAGCAAAGCAGAGGGGAAGTTACTAACCTCCAATCCATTCTACAAGCCCTCATCCACTTCCCAGGAAACTGACAAGTTGAGTGCAAAAAAAGACCATCATGCTATAGTAACAAAAAGCTTGCAACCAAAATCATAATTTTTCATATTCAACACTTGTCTTTATATTACTATCGAAGACAACTAAGTTTTTCTTGTTGTCCATCATTGATATCCTAATGGTCTCAAGTATTTAACTGAAAAACTTTATTCTCAATTCTGTAACATTAAAAAATATTTCAAAGCACTTATCTTTATAAGTAGTTTATTTTCCTTCCACCTACTTCCAAGTCTACACCTACTTGTTTGAATAGATTAATCTTTAGCAAAACAAAACCCCTGACTTGTTCATGTACAATACAGTGCATACCACTTATTCTGGGGGTCTGTACAAACTAATTCACAGGCCAAATTCTAGCAATCGTGTTCTTATAAATTAAATTTCACTGAAACAAAACTTGTTCATTTGTGGATTCATCTATTCATCTGTTCAATATTGTCTGTGGCAACATTTTAGGGAGAGAATGGGAGAGCTGAATAGCTTTGACAAGAAATCACCTAACCTGCAAGGTCCTAAAATATTTACTGAGCGATTTATACAAAGTTTGCTGATCCCTGAACAGAGATACTATTACTAATTCCCTACAGTCACAGTGTTGGTCATACGCATTTTCTTGAGCAGTACGGCCATTCTGAGGAAATTATTTTAAAAAAAGGAAAAGAAATGTATTTGGTTTAAACATAGTTTCAAAAGGCAAGTAGAATTCCTGACCAAATGTTTAAATCAAAAGTCCCTTTCCAAACGATTTAACAGCTTCGTGACATAAATTCATTATACAGTTAAGTGTTAAGCAAATTCTGTCTACTATTTCTAAAAACACAAGTATACAGTACTGACATCAGTGAAGTCATTTTATTTCGGTAACGCCAGGAAATCAAGGGTCGCTAAGGCCAATGAGCGCTGACTGCAAAAATCATACTCGGCCTTCGGGGGCTCCAGCAGATACTGGATTGGCATAAACAGTTCCCAAGTATTCCTTCAAATGTGAACACTTGCGGCTGGGTAGAACGCTAAGCTACCATGCCTGAGGCCCGACATTCGAAATTCAGCAAGACCAGAAAGAAAATTTTTTAAAAACCTTGGCCAGTAACCATCCACTTGGGTAATGGCATTATTCCCTAAGCCCTCAGTTAAAATTTGAGCGAGTATATTCAGTGACCCCAAAATGTTTTCTCTATATAAGCTACCAAAGCGGGGGAAAAAAAAAGCAATACACTGAAAGGAAAACAAAGGGCAAAGTGGTATAAACAGATCTAGATAGAAACCCACATCTAAATCGATTTGGTTAAAATGTTTTGCAAAACGGAAATCCAATCTGATGTGAAGAAATGAGGAGTATACTTCCCTGTAAAGGTCATTCTTGCGAAATGCCTGTTCAATGACCTGAAATAAAAATTAAAATCTGATCAAAATGGTTAAGAAAAACTACATTTATCCGCATCTACTGAAATGTTGCGAGCTCCAAGCAAGAGCTACACCTTCAGCAGAGCCTTCCTGCCGGGAGCCGCAGGATGCCGGTCTCCCCAATCGCTCCTCCAGGTCCGGGGAGCGGGCAGCTCCCAGCCTCCGCGCCGCGCGGCTTCCCCGACGCGGACCCGGGAGCATCCACGCCTTCCTTCCGGTAACCAAAATACCTCAGGCTTCTAAATGGGTTTCCGCCGTCCTATGTGCACCCGCGGATTAACGGAAAAATCGAACGGCTCAGAAACGGAACAAAACCGCTTCTCAGACGCATTAAAAAAAAAAAATCAAAACAAGGGCAAAACTCGCAGGACCCGCTGGGCTGCTTCCGCGGGCGCAGGGTCGCCGGCCGGGGCGCCCACTCGCACAGGTGGCGGCGGCGGCCGGGGCGCAGGCGGGAGCGCATGCGCCGGGAACCAGACTGGACTCTCGCTTCCCTTTCCTTCTCCTGTACAAACTCACCAGGAAACCACCCCGAGCAGCCGGGGGAAAGGAAGGGAAACAGGAAGAAGCGTCCACACGACTCCAGGGTCGCCTCCCCCAGCTCCCGCCAGCCACCCGGCGCTGCGGCCTTCCGCGCCTGCGCAGACCCTCGCGTCGCTGCGTGAGGCGCGTGGCCACGCCCACCCCTCGCCCCGGGCCCCCGGGCTCCGCCCCTTCTGCGTAGCGCTCTGAGCGAAGACCTGGGCCTGCGCGCTCTCCGACCCGCCTTCCTCCGGGTCAGGATTGGGTGACGCTTGCGTACTAGCCTCGCTTCGGACTCCGGACTTTTTTCCTCTCCAATTATACAAAGAGAAGAAAAAGCAAGATGTTTTAGGGCACGCAGTGTTCACCTCTTTATTTCTAAACGTACAGGGCTTTCCGAATGAATTTCTCAGGCAGGAGAAAGCGTTGCAGAAAGGATGAGAGGAAACCTGGTTGGCAAGGCTGCCTTCCATCTTCCCGTCGCCTAGTAACTGTTTCCTTAGCAACCGCGCGGTCAACAACACTGAGTAATCCCAGAAGAAACAGAAAACGCATTTCCTTTTCTTCCCGGGAGAGGACTGTTAGGAAGAGGTCAAAGCGGGGTTACATGAAAGAGAGAAGCCTGCAGTCCTTGACAAGGCGGGGGCGCAAAAGAGAAAGAAGCAGCGGAGAAGGGGACGGAGGCGCTAGTGCTGCACAGTGAGGAGAAGGAGGCAAGGGCTGGCGTTTTTAAGGAGCCCTTTGCGGGCCATGGATCCAGCGTGCTTGTCTGAGAGCATTTATAACCTCATACCCAGTGACTTGAAGGAACCGCCTCAGCCTCCTAGGTAGGTGGGTGAGCGAAGACTATCTCTTGAAACAGGATAGGGGTTTACTATGCACACATACCACAGGATTTTCTGGAAATAAAGTATGTTTTGCTTCAATGAAATACAGCCTTGATAATGACTTTTTAGAGAACTTATCGAAAAAAATCTATGTATTTAGTTCATCAAAAAGCACTCCACTCGGGAGGCTGAGGCAGGAGGATCCTTGTGAGTTCGAGACCAACCTGGGCTACAAAGTGAGTTCAAGGTCGGCCTGAACTGCATAGTGAGACCCTGTCTCCAGAAATGGGATTGGGGGTTTAGCTCAGTGGCCTAAGTGTCTGCCTGGCAGGCACGAGGTTGTGAGTTCGAGCCCCAGTAACAAAAAAAAAAGCACTCCAGTGCTCTTATTAGGCTACACTTAGCCTCCTCTTAATATGTTATGCAATTATTTTGTAATTTATCTAATAGTTTGTACATGATATGGCTTACAATATAGATGAAATATCATGTTGTTAAAAGAGAAAATCGCAATTGTATTTTCCTGTCATAGGAGACTTGATGTTTGGTTTCCGGAGTTCAGTGTTGTATTTCTAACTGCTCCTTCTCTACAGGTACAGTACTTATTTTTTCCCCAAGATTATTGTCCAATGTAAGTTCACATTTGTCTCTGAGTTTCCGTTTATAGGTTGGTTAAAGAAACAGAAGGATGTGCTCGCTTCGGCAGCTCTTGTACCAGAATAGGAAGCAGAGGACTAGACACAGTGGTTCTAGAACTTTTTCAAATCTGGTGGCTGAATCAAAGAGAGAATGGTTGAATATCTAGATAGAGATCCAAAAATATGTAATTGAGTTAAAATGTTTGCTCAGTTATTAGGACTCCTGCTACTTCCCAAATCTCATAACCAGAAAGTACGATGACCAGAAAGTAAGCGCACCGGTTACACTCCTGTGTGTACGCTCCTTAGAGCTTCATTAAATTCATGGAGAGAAAAGAAGGTAATTAGTGGAGAAAATCTCTTTCCTTCTAGGACTTACAAAGTGTTTCTTGCTATTTACCTTTATCTTTTTCCTTATGCTAGTCAAAAGCCACTTTAAAAAGAGCACTGCGCTGAAACTCAGGCTCTACAGCCAGTTGTTTTGGAGGTTTTCAATAATTTTCACTTGTTTTTTGATCTGTAATACTAAGTGAATCAAGTAATCTCTAAAGTCCCTTTCAAATCAAATAGTCAATTATTTTTACTGATAATTACTTTGGGGTGCATAACGACAACTTCCATTTTCAGCCTAAGTGAATAGCTAGTTTTAACCAGAGCGATAATTACATTTTATCTACATTATTTTCTCAAAATTTAGTAAAGATTAGAAAAAGGAATGTAGAATAAACTATGATACAGTTCCAATTATTCATTGCTGAACGAACTTTTGGTTCACAGTCCTATACAAATAAAAATTCCTCCTTTTTGTAACGGCGGTGAATCTATGGCAGGTGTATTGTGCTTTTCTTTTAAGACAAAAGATATATGAGTTGTTGCTTCTAAACTAGAACCTCAATATTCAGGTCTAGGTGCAGTGTTGGTACTTTGTGATAAATAAATGGGTTTTGCGTTGCAGTTTTGGCACTCATCTCTAAAATGTTCGCCGTCACTGCATGTTGTATATTCTATACAATACTGAATTTGAATGTTAAGATGTGTTATTAGATTAAATGTACTGTTCGTTGGTAAATTAAATAAACTTTGCTGCATCTAGACAACTTTTAAAAGAATTATAACGATCAATATTTATTTAGTGGTCATTAACCACTCCTAATCAGAGACCATGCTGAGTAATTTCAGTCCTCTAAAAACTGCTGGGAGTCGCTTCACATTAACGTATGGTCTACTTTTTATCTGTTTTTATTTCATTTTATTATTTATTTATTTATTAGTTTTTTGAGGCAAAGTCTCTTTATGTAGTTCAGGCTGGCCTTCAACTCATGACGTATCCCAGGCTGGCCTCAAACTCACAGCCATCCTCCTGCCTGAGCCTCCTGGGTGTTGGGATTATGAGCATGCACCACTATACCCGGCTGATTTTCAGGATTTTCACCAAATCCATCACCCTTCTATTGGTGGCTGTAGTTATTTGCTATTCCCAATCATTCCTTTTTCCTTTCTGCTTAAGGCAATATTCCAGATGTGGTTTAAACAGCCCATGAACCTAATAACTTCTTTCCTTAATACTTGGCACAGTACCTTTACCTGAGCAGTGTAAGTTTCTCGTACTGACAGTCATATCCCATTGTTGGCCCACATTGAAATTCCTGCCTGTGTTATGTCTGTGATTAGTCTCTCCTACCTTTAGTTATGTAGCTGGTTCTTTCAGCCCATCATTAATTTATGGAGATAGTTTTCAATTATGGATTGTTTATACTCTCTCAACCGTTCTTCACAGCTGTGTGTCACTTGTGAATCAGAGTATGTCCTTTATATCTGCATCTGTCATTGAAGGGCGTGTGCTGTACACTGCCAGGAGGCAACTAGATACCTCTCTGAAGGCAGAAATTACCTTTTTGAGTCTTCTGTTACCCAAAACAGACCCATTAATCAGTTCATATTTCTCTAATTTATCAGCAAGGATTTAATGAGGAGCTTTACTGGCATCAAGATGAAAATTGTTATGCCTAAAATGTCTCCAAATGAATTTTAACAAACATTTTTTAATTGATGTTTATTTGTGGTGACTGAAACCCCAAGTGGACTTATGCAATCATTGCCTTTCTGCAAACATAACTAACTCTCTGCGATTGAAAATCATCATCAGACTTAGCAGTGTGGAGTTTCCAAATGTCTGCTTTTTGAAAACAGGAATATTTAATGTCATAAGTACCACTAGTTCACTTTAAGTACTTTTCTGGTTTTCATTGTGATTAATTGTAAAATGTAATCAGAATTTAATTTTTGGAGTTTCCTATTCTTTTTTGGACTACTTTCCATTTTATTCACTATTCATAATATTATACCAGTATGCCCCAAAATCTTTATAACATTTTTATGTAAAGTTTGGTTATATTTCTGACTTTCCTAAGCAACTGTTCTTGACAATTATGGACTGTAAAATGATGTAATCATTTTTATCCTGAGGTTCTTGTCTTACCTACTTTGCTGACTAATTATAGGCAAGAAGTCAATTGAGGTAAGCCATAACCCTTTTAGTGAACTTAGATGTAAAGGTAGTCAAGAATATTCCAGAATCTTTTTTTGATATAGTAATACTTTATGCTAAAATTCTTATTGCTGCAATATATGGTTGCAGGCAGAGTTACAGGCTTTTATCCATATTTTTCATATGACTAAGCAATTCCTGCCTATTTTCAGAATGCTAACACTTCCCATCATCCATTGCATTACTTTTACCCAAGTGGTCTTCTACGTTTCACGTGCTTATACAGTACACACACGCACACACACACACACACACACAGTTCACATAAAGAAGCATCAAAATCACCAGGAAACAGTTACCCAGCAGAAGGCATGCTTTATATACTAGAGACACCTGAAGAATGTAGAAGAAGTAAAGATTTGGGAACTCACATAGTTTAAGGGATAATTCAAAATGGCAATTTTCCCCTTCAGATACATGGATAAAGGAAAGGACATTCACAAATAGGATTTTTGTCAGCAAAGAAAGTTGCAGCTACCATGTACGTTTATGGCTTAGTAATTATTAATTTTGAGTTACTGCATCTCATTTAGATATCTATAGAAAACACACAGTAAGAGATATTAGGATACATCTGGCATTTCATATATACCTACAAATATTGAAAGGGAAAATATACCGACAATACTCCTTAGCATTAGTCGTCAGAGAAATTTTAGATAAGTGAATTTTTGTGAATGTTAGGCTTATTTTTAGATGGTTATTCAAATGCAGAATAAGGTTCAGTATTTTAAGCCATGCCATACAATATACTGTAGTCTGAGGAAACTAATTTTAGAAGTTAGGAAAGTGTATCAGTCTTTCTGTCTGTTGTGTTAACAATTGAGACACCATGACACTTCAGAGAACAAAACTGTACCTTCTAGGATACAAGTAAAATAAAGGGTTGAATAGTCTTATTTTTAAAAAATTTAATCAAGACATATCAATACAGTATAATAATAAAGCAAAAATATTATTACTAGTGATAATATGCTCAATGTATTTACAGTGTAGTGTTCTACATTTTCTACAATCACCGTTTAATTGTCGCAAGTGCCCTGTGAGATAAGTACTGTTATCCTAGTTGTATGGAAGAGAAAATTCAGGCCCAGAAGGCTGAGGCAGGAAGGAGAAAGAGCAGAAACCCGGAGACGCTCTGTACCGGAAGGCCCACCACACCCGAAACCAGCTTCACGCTGCCCGAGGGAGCGAAACAAACCTAAAGGGCACCTTCTGCTTCCTAGCCTGTTTTTTAATCTTCTGATAATTTATCGTGTGTCATATTGTTTAGCATTATGCACTATCTTGTTCTAATGCAATAAGATTTTTTTGATGCAGTTATTAAAGAAAATGGGAAATGATTATAGAAAAGTCAGATAATGCTATAGATGAGGTCACATATGAAAAATATGCTTTAAAGTCCTACATAAATTTGACTCAGAGCTACTAGAAGGCAGCTAGCCAACAAAGGAATGATTCTTCCAGTAATTCTTTAAAAATCACTTATCCTCCAAGTCATGTTGTCCATAGGCAAAAGCAAATTAGTAGCTAAGGAGACTTCAGTGTTCTTGGTGTGACACCTTAAATACATTTCCTCCAAGGTTCGTGGCTAGGGGAGACACTGTGTACAATGTTATAAGTAAATATTTCAGCGACACTCTTGCATTGAATATACTGAGTTTCGTAGATCTAATACTGCTGTCTTCCTCAAGGATGACCAAATGTCATACCGTAATAAAAACAGCTTTGGAGATGTGCTGCTCCCTCCATTGTTACCAAGAGGTTTTTCTGATGTCCAGATCAGCCCTGTACAATATAAAATGTGAGCCACATCTATAATTTAAAATTTTCTAATTATCCCTCTTTAAAAGTAGAAAAAACAGGTAAAATTAACTTTAAAATTTTTTTTAAACTAGTGTGTCTAAAATACCATGATTTCATCATGTGGCAGTGGTCACATTTCATGTGTTGAATATCTACAAGTAGTATGGAAAATCAAAATCAAGGCCCGACATGCCTGTGCTAACTGTGCACCCTTTCGATGTTCTTTCATATTACTTTTCCCAGTAGTTTGAAGTAGGTTTTGAGTGCACTAAGATCATAATCACACTTGATGACATACAGCTGCGTTACAAAGTAAGTGTAGAATGTAACTTTGAGAACCCAATAGGCTGATGATAAAATTGTCATCTATTTTTTGAAAAATTAATTACTAGATATAATCAAGAAGCTGAATTGGAGACTCTCACTTCAATGCTTGTAGCCATGTTTATAGAACGTTTGTATAAACTCAAAAATTTTCTTCAAGCAATAATTAGGGCCCAGTCATGGTAGCACACACCCACGATCCCAACTACTCTGCCCGCTGAGGCAGGAGAACTGCATTTTAAGCCCCTCTCTTGAAATAAAAACTAAAGAAGTAAAATTATTTTTAAAGGGCTGTGGATGTAGCTCAGTGCTCCCTGGTATCAGTCCCAGTATGGAAAGAAAAGCAGGTGGGGAGAGAGGAGAAAGAGAAGAAAGGAGGGAAGGAGAGGAAAAGAAAAAAAAAGAAAGAATTTAGTATACTTTAGTATTAACCTAAAATTAAACACACACACACACACACACGCACACACACACACACACACACACACACGCACACACACACACACACGTCGTTACTCTGACAGTCATTAGGGGTAATTGTTTCAATCATATTCTATGAAACTGTCACAACTTTTGAGCAATATTGTTTTTGTGTTCCCTTTAATAAATGTTATTAGGTATATTCTAGGGTCATATAATATGACATTATATGATGATCGTTGGCATAGTTGTGGTTCGTTCAAAGATGATAATTTTAGTTTGAAAATAAGTTGTCTCTAGCCCACATCTAATAATAAACAGAAAATACAACCAGTTTTCTAATAAAATCCCCTCCTAGATATTTATAATAAGACCATACTATTCGGAAAATAGAATAAAATGCAGCTATTTAAAGCAGTAAGCTTTGCATACCGACATTAAAAGATGCTATACTCTTTTAAGTTTGTAAAATGAAGTTTCAATCTTACAGAAACACAGAAAACTAAATTTATTCTGAAAACTTTGGGAGATAGAATTTAGATTTTTATTCCCTTATAAATTTTATTTTATAATAGTTCAGATAAATAAAAATTATTCATATAGTAAAATTTCTCATTTTGTATATTAGATAAGTGAGCTTTCATATATACAAAAAACTATTTTTTCACAAAATTGCAAATTAAAAAATGATGAGAATGTGCTGGTTATGGTGGTGCAAGCCTGTAATGTCAGCACTTGGGAGGCTGAGGCAGGAGGATCATTATGAGTTCAAAACCAGCCTGAACTACATAGTGAGACCCTGTCTCAAAAAAA
>RJWM01001557.1:0-42166 GCA_004363535.1 Dasyprocta punctata
GAATTTTTTGAAAACCTTACTCTTCTCACTGAAGAAGACACATATCTTCCTTTTTTGTGAATATAGACCTGACAGAGGGAGCTTCGGCAGCTATCTTGTAATCATGAGGGGAAGGCCAAATCCAGGAAGTCACAGAGACATTGGTCTTGCCGTTATTGGGTAACTGAGACAACTCCGGCAACCACCCCAAGCAACTTCCTGATGTGGGAAAATAAGTAAACTCACATTTGTTCTCACCACTGTCTGTACGTTCTCTGTTTACTGGCATCTTGCAGCTGAGCAAATACAAGAGCGATCTGAAACATGACCTAGCTATGAACGGCTCATTCCAGAGACCACATGTGGTCTTGGCAATACCAGAAATGAACACTGGTAATATTTTAATAGACAATGACTTTATTCTGTAATTTGTTATTTTGAGATATGTGGATAGGTAATTTTAGATTTATTAATGGAAAATCCCCCCACTTTGGTGCAAGGATCAGAAACAAATCGTCGGTGCATGCAGGCTAGCCTAGGAAACTGCTACACATTTTTTGTTCTGAAAACCTCTCCCACGTTCATGTTTAAGTCGAACTTCGCTTGACCTTAAAAATCTAATTTTTAGAACGAAATGCAGTTAAATGCCTCTGCTTACACTACACCCGGGAGACTCATTTTTCTCCCCATTGTTTCATCCTTGGGGCACTGAGTTCCATGGCTCCCTGTTCTGAAATGTCAAGGTTTTCTACGGCTGTGGGAGGGAAAAGTTTGTTTTCAGGGTCTACAATGCTTCTCTGAGTGGGGCTTTCCAGAAGAGCCGAGTGGTGGACACTGAGGTGCGAGGTCTAGGGAACTCCCTGACTCCTGCTCCCCAATAGCTGCCTCTTCCCGGAAGCATTGGCCCGACGTTTGATTGACAGCTATGTTTGCCCTTTGACCTCTGAGCACCGCACAGCCAACGAATGCCCGGCAGCACTAGTGGAGAAAAGCGCGCGAAGCGAGGTACTCTCGTGAGAACCAGAGAAAGGCGAGAGCGTGGGTGTGTGAGAGAGGCAAGCGTCGAGTAGTGTCAGGGGTCTCCACCGAAGCTTCGGGCGTGACAGAAAAGTCTACGGTCCTATCCAAACTTGTGGGTTGACTTTTCAGAACGGTTCCCCATGCAGTTCTTGCAATGGCAGAGAAACCCACGAAGAGCTTAATAATTTCAGTCCCGTTTGCAGTACGGACTCACTGGAGATCCTCAGTTTGCTTTTCTTGTAATTGTAGGATGCCACAGATCTCACAAAGCCACATCAATTTAAAAATGACTCTTGCCGAGCGTGGTGGCGCAAGCCTGCAATCCCAGCACTGGGGAGGCTAAGACAGGAGGATGGCCTGGAGTTCGAGACCAGCCTGGGCTACGTAGTGAGTTCAAGGCCAGCCTGAACTACATAGAGAGACCTTATGTCAAAAAGAAAAATAGTTCTTGAGCAGGAAAAGGAAAAGAGCAAATCACATTGAATGACGATGTGAATTTTTACACACTAATTGCAGAAAGGTTAAAACAGTGTGAAAAGGACTTTTTCATCTCGAGCTGTGGAGGAGAGGACGGAGCTCCAAGGGGCCTGCTACGAGCTCCAGGTCATCAGTAGTGGCCGGCAGGGGCCAGCCTGGGTGTGCTCATCCTTAAAGTCCATGCTCAGTGGCAGCAAAGCAGAGCAGCAGGGACCTGACATGCTACCCTCTGCTATGCAAGTGAGCGTCACAAATGACCAAGCAACCAGGCCTGCATCATGCAAAGCCTCCTTTTAGCCTGACTTGTATGTCAATTAAAGAACTGCATTTAAAGCCAGGCAAAGTGGTATACACCTGTCATCCCAGCATCAGGAGGCTGAGGCAGGAGTGTTGCCACCAGTTCAAGGCCAGCCTGGGCTACAAATCCAAGAGAAGCAAGTTGCATATGCTTCTTGACCTCTTATCTTCAGCAGTCAATTATGTGCTGGAAGAGATTCAAGGGGAGGCTGAACAGCAAGTGCTCAGGTCCATTGTGTTCCTGGTGGCTGACCAACGTGTGGTCAGGGGAACTAACAGCTGGGCAGGTGCTGAGCTTGCACAATGTCTGCACCTGACTCGCCGGGAAGGTGTGTCTCCAGTCACTCGGGGTGCAGAGTTCATCCCAGGAGACAGCTGTGTAACTAGGCAGAAAGTAAGCATTCGGCGAAGACAGTCAGGCTATCTGCCTGTTCTTGGCTAGTCAAGCTGGTGACTTTGAATTACAGGCCCAGCACAGACATTTGAATGGGTAGAAAGATAATGAAACGTGAGTCTTTGCAAGAGCTCTGAGGGGACTGAGAGGAGGACTTGGATGCAGGAGTTTAGCTTCCCAGGGCCACCATAACAAATCACCACCAGCCGAGTGACTTGAAATAACACGATGTATTGTCTCGCAGCTCTGGAGGCTGGAAGTCTCAGGTCAAGGTGCTGGCAGGCTTGGCTCCTCCAGGGCTTTGTGAGCCAGATTCTGTCCCACGCCTTGCTCCTGGCTTCCGGTGGCTGCCGCACTGTGGTTTTCCTTGGTCGCACATGCATGGCTCCAGGCTGTGCCCTCGTCTCTGTCCTGTGTGGCTTCTCTTCTGCAAGCACACCAGCAGCATCCCATTATGGGCTCCCCCTGCTCCGGAACAATTCCACCGGAACTCACTGCACCTGCGATACTCCTGTGTCCTAAAAAGGTCACATACTGGGGTCCCAAGAAGGACATGTATTTGGGGGAGACACCATGAACTCCATGGAGAAGGAAGCATAGACTTTTGGGTGTTGGGATTTGGAGGTAGAGGATCGTGAGGGAAATTGAGGAAGGGCCTTGAAGCCATATCAAGAGTCTATGGCAGGCGAGGTGGCAGGGGCAGCAGATATCCCATCCCGGGGGGCACTGCGGGGAGTTGAGAGGGACTTGTTCACAGTGGATGTCGGGTTAGGAGGAAACAGAAGCACCCCAGAGTGACCCCCGCTGGCTCCCTCTGCTCAGACCTTCACAAGCCCTTCCCGGAGATTCTCCACACCTCTACCCGCCTCCATTGCCTGTCATCCGTCTGCTCCCTCCCCACTCTGTCCTCACCAGGCGACTCTCATTTGGTGACAAAGACACAGGGACCCAGGAACAACCTGGACCTGCAGGTGAGCTGGTAGGGACCCAACCCCGTTGGTGGCTGAGAATAGACGATCACTGATGAGCAGTCTCCATTTGTTCCTTGTGGATTCTTCTCAGAGGTTTGTGATGTGATCCAAAAATACAGTGAATGCTTAAATTAAAAAAAATTATAGTAAAAAATGCATTGCCATCAAAATACTCATCACTGAGGATATATCTCATTGCTCTTGCCACTCTCTGAAGCAGTTCTGGAAGTCATCTTTTGTGTCTTTTTGTGGCTGCCAACATCCCTTGGACTGATTCAAAGTGTTTATAGCAGTTTTTGTCAAATAAAAAATTATGCAGTGTCAAAATGACCATAAACGGTAAACGTTTTGAATCGATTCAGGATGTGGATGCAGCATGAGAGGGCAACTCCAGACGTGAAAGAGGTTTCCAGAGCTGCTTCAGAAAGTGGCGAGAAGGAGCGGGTGAGTGTGTTGGATGCGAGGGGGACTATTTTGAGGGGGTTAAGAGCAATGCATCTTTTACTGGAATAGGTTTTTCTTTAATTTAAAAATTCACTGTGTTTTGTGATCATACCTTGTTATGATTGATATATTGTGTCAACTTGAGAATTTTAAAAGTTTACCTGAGACACTCAGCAGGGAGCCAGGGTTCTTACTTTGTAGATATTCTCATCCTGTGCAAGAGGAGGGCAAAAAGATTTTGTGAGTGCTACATCTGCCCCAGGGAGTAGGGGGTGGCCTGCATACACTATAAGGGAGGAGAAGAGGCTTGTTTTCTCCCTTTTTGCTCTGACTGCTTTTTGCTCTGAAGTGTTACCCCAGTGCCATGCCACCCTGCCTTGGAACCAGCTGATTATGGATTGAAGCCTCCAAAAACTGTAATGTAAATAAACCTTTCCTTCCTTCACTTTGGGTGTCAGGTATTCTGTCCCAGCAACGAGAGAAAAGTAAGACACACCTCATGTGTCACGAGAAGCCTCAGAAGACTCGGAGGCTTTGCCCTGTTGGTTGAGCAGTAGCCAAGCCACCAGTTCAGCTTTGTGTAGCATTTAACCTCTTCCTCCCTTCCCCAGCCTGGCCTTCCTGTTCCCTGAGATAACAAGCCCTAGCACACAGGCTTTGGTTTCAGACTGTTCTTTGTCTGACAGCACAGGGGTGTGAGACGATCCTGGGGGTGGGGTGGGGGGGAGGCAGGGAGAAGTGGGGGCAAGAGCTCTGGAGAAGAAGATGACTTAGCACCCTCAAGGCGTCCTCCCTCAGCTGGCAGACACAGGGAGGGGATGCACGGTCCCAGCCCAGGCTCCTCCCACCAGCTGTCCCCTGCCAAGGCCTCCCCGGGCTGAACCAGACCCCAAGGGCAAGGAAGGTGAGTGGGATGCAGTTGGTAGAGGTCCCCCTCCCAGACATAGAGAGGAGGAAGGTGGGGGGAGGCGCTGTAAGCAAACATAGAATTTCCAGCACAACTGGGTTTCTTCACACATCAGTTTTGTCTCCTGCTGACTGTGGGTCTTATGCAATTGACACAATGTTGACATAATTCACAAAGCCATTTTTTTGTTGTTTTTATGTTTTCTGGTACTGGGGATTGAACCCAGGGCCTTCACATGGAGCTCTCCCCCCACCCCCCAACTTATGTTTTATTTTGACATAGGGTTTCAGTAAGTCACCTAGGCTAGGCCTGAACATGTGATTCTCCTGCCACAGCCTCTTGAGTGCTAAGATTACAGGTGTGCACCACCATGCCCAGCTTTACAAAGCCATCTTCTGAAATGGGAAAATGCTTCTAGAATGAGCCTGCTCTTCGTGCTACCCAGGAGTAACTAAGCTGCTGTATAAATACATTTACAGCTACTGTGCGGCATCATATTCACAATAAGCCTGCTCATCCTCTATACTAGACAGCCTGTGTCTTAGAACAAGTGTGAGCCCGATCCAGAACATCCCTAGTTAAAATCCCAGCTCTCCTTCTAAACAGTGCTGTGCCCATCAGTAAGTTTCCGAACCATCACCCCAGTTCCAGGTCCTCATCTGTAAAGTGGGACTGAAATTCCAGCGCCACGCCAAGAAGCTGGTAGGAGGATCCGGTGAAGAAGACTCTTGTAAGTGGCAGCTGCTTTTAAATGACTGCTCTTCAGTTGCCTCGATTTTCTCCTTCCATCTACAGATATTAATAGATGCTACCATGCATTTTAACGAATCGGCTGTGAATCGTCTCAGAGATCTAAAAATTCCTCTGAAGATGAGAGGATTTCTCTTTTTTAAGCTATCATTTTGTTAGCACATGTGTGCGCTACGTAGCGATTATGACACTCCTCCTGGGAGTCAGTGCGTGTCCATGACACACCTGGATTCTTCCTGTATCCCCTTCTTTCCAGCTTTTGGTCCCCTTCCCATTTGCGAAAGATCTGTCTCCCTCTTTCGTCGGAGAGGACTTCTCTTGAAGTTCTCGCTGGAAAAGTGGTTTTAGCGGCTGCTGTGCCTCCTGCTCCTGGCTGAGCAGAGGAGGCTGTGCACGGCCCAGTCCACCCTGCAGAACCTTGCAGCTTGCCCTGGGGCTGGGGCCCAGGCTTTGTGTAATAGCGATGGCTGATAGCGATGAGTCACCCAGGGAAAGGCCCACATTGCAGGGCTGCTGGAGGCTTTTGCTGAGTTCCCGAGGCCACCGAGCTGCACACAAACTTGCCGGAAAAATGACCGGTGGCTGGAAGCTGGTCCAGCAGGACTTCCCCCAGGCCTGGTCCACAGTGAGGTTAAAATATTTTGTGAGCCCTCCGGAGGCTCTGTGTCCACTGGACTGTGCTCTGTGGGAGGTCCAGGCCTTCTGTATCCAGGAATCTATGATTGTATGAACTAGAATGTATTTAGTTCTTTTCTCACTATCCTTTGGAACCTTGCAACAATTTCGTAGTAATGGCATGATGCAAAAGAAATGCCTGTCTCCTACTTTATAACACTTACTCCCTTATTTTGTTCCTTTTCACCAAATAAGATTTTAAGATGTAAGTAAAGACAACAAGAAAAGCTGGGTATGGTGGCATAACTCTGTGATCTCAGTACGTGAGAGGCTGAGGCAGGAGGGTTTGCCTCAAGTTCAAGGCCAGCCTAACTACATGCTGAGACCTTGTCTTAAAGAAAAAAAAACAAAAAAAGACAAAATAAAAGATAATTTAATGAAAAGAAAAACATGGATACAAGTTTATCAGCAGGCAATGCATGTACCACTGTTGCTCTCTGATTGATGTATTTTGAAACTTTTTTGTAGTTTTTTTCTTCTTTTTCTTTTTATCCTTGAAATAAAATGGATTAAAAAAACCCAAAAAAACAAGTTTATTGCCAGGAGTAATAGTGTACACCTGTAATTTCAGCATTTGGGAAGCTGAAACAGGAGGATTGCTGTGAGTTTGAGACCAGCCTGGGCTACAAAGTGAGTTCAAGGCCAGTCTGAACTGTGAAATCTGTCTCAAACGGACAAAAAAATTTTTTCTTTAAAATAAAAAAAGACAAATAACAAGTTTATGATAATGTCAACCTACTTAAGAAAAAGAAAACAATGAAGTTGGAGGAAATTGGAAAATAAATTAGATATTTTTTACAAATAGCAATGTCTATGCTTTCTCTCTGACTTACGTAATTATTAAACCCTATATTTAAATTGCTGGGTATTTTGTGGTTATTGCTCTGTTTATACAAACGATCGCCAATTTAAAATCTCATGCAGAAGAGCAAGCTGGGGGCATAGGAACTGATACCTACTAATCCTCAAATAGAGCTCAGACACGAGGCTGGCAGGGCTTGAAGGATTCGGGTGCTACAACCCCACCTCAAGCAGCAAGGGTGTTTAGAGAATACTTGACACAGGACACAGGGAGTTTGTTCTCGGAAGCCTATGTTTTGTGTCCATTTTCCATGAAGTGAGAGAGAAGGTGCTAAGAAATACATTTTCACCTAAAAAAATGTGAAGGGGACAGCAGGAAGGAGAGAAAGGTGAATCACATCTTCCCTTTAAAAAGAGAAACCAGAATCGGGTGTGGTAGCCCATGCCTGTAATCCTAGCACTTGGAGGCTGAGGCGGGAGGATCACTACAAGTTTGAGGCCAGGCTGGGCTATATTGTGAGTTCAGTGCTAGCCTAGACTACATACTGGCCTCTGTCTCAAATAAAAAAAAAAGAGAGAGAGAGAAAGAGAAAGAAAGAAAGAAAGAAAGAAAGAAAGAAAGAAAGAAAGAAAGAAAGAAAGGAAGGAAGGAAGAAAGGGAGAGAAAGAAAGAAAGAGAAAGAAAGAGAGAAAGAAAGAGAGAGGGAAAGAGAGAGGGAAAGAGACAGAGAAATTGTTCCTGCACTGGGTGACAGGCGGTTCTGGAGGTGCAGTCAGTTCTCCCGCAGGTGTGCAGGGTGGACACCCGAGCACCAGCTCCCCCTTATCCTTTGCGTGCCAGGTGCTGCTCTTGACTCTCCTGGCCTGGTCCTGAGCGGTCTGAAATGAAGGCGGGAGGGCAGGCAGGCCCCCGTGAAGGCACAGGCCACGCCAGAGCACCAGGCTGCAGCAGCAGCAGGAGAGACGCAGCGCCTGTCGCTTGGCGGGACCTCAGCTGTGCGGAGTGCCAGGCTGCCCTGTGCTTGCAGTGCGCCTGATACCCGACGCGCCTGCGCTCTGCGCGGCCTGGGGAAGGCTCGGCTTCCTGCAGGAGCCAGGACAGCACAGGATTGTCGGGGAGATGGTGCCCCTCAGACTCGCAGAGGGCGGCTGGCACCCAGACATTCCCCTGGCCCCTCTCTCTCCTGTCCCTGCAGCAGGTCTCGGGGTGCTGACACCCCTCCTGTGTGGCGGCACTGCTGCTTCTCAGCTGGCAGTGTCTTCCCCAGCAGGGGATCAGCTGGCCCGCTCCTTGTGCTGGACGAGGCTGACCTTATCATCTTCCAGCTCCCCCTGCCTATACGCTCCGCAGGGTGCACAAACCCCTCCTCCAGACTCCGGGCTCTTCGAGTCCAAGGACCGTGCCTCTTTCCATTTGGAGACCCATGCGGTTAATCAGTGCCTGGCCATGCACGGTACCATTGGCTTTGGTGGCACAGCAAAGCCCCTGTGGGGTCGCTTGAGCTCCGCTTGTCGAGGGACTGCGTTGGGAACTCCCTGTGGCCGCCGAGGCTTGGCCAGAGGGCGCAGGAACACAAACCCGGCAGAGACACGGTCATGAGTCAGGCGTGGGCTTGGGTTAGATAATAGAGGGTAATGCCGGAGTTAGTAGGCTAGATGGTCACAAAAGTACAGAATGAAGAAATAATTGTTAGTTGGGAACCTGTCACTTTGTAATGTAAGAAACTGTGGTCAAGCTGTATTTATGCTGGGTGAGATCCGTAGGCTTCATTATTCCAAATAGATTGGAAAACGGTTATGATTCAGTGGCCCGCATCCATGGATGGAGTGAGGGACACATGAGGTAGCAAGACTCTTAAGCGTGTGTCTCTGCTATCACCTAGTTGGTGTCCATTCGTATTTATTTATTTCACATTTTGAGACTGGGCTTTGCTATGCAGGTCAGGTTGGTCTTGAACTCATTATGTAGCTCAGCCTGACCTCAAACTCACAGCAGTCCCCCTGCCTCAGCCACCCAGATGCTGGGATTATAGGTGTGCACCACCATACCTGATTTATGGTGTGTTTTTGTTTGTTTGTTTGTTTTGAAACAGGGTCTCACTATGTAATCAGGCCTATTTTGAACTTGCTAAATAGTTTAGTCTGGCCTTGAATTCTCAATCCTCTTGCTCAGCCTCCCTAGTGCTGGGTTAACAGGTGGGCACTATCACGTCTGGTTTATTTTGCTTCGCTTTGTTTTAGACTAGGCCTCTATGTTGCTCAGACTGGCCTCAAACTTTCATCCTCCTGCCTCTATCTGATTAGATTTTGTTTTTGCAGTACTGAGGATTGAGCCGATGGCTGAGCTATATCCCTAGCTCCTGTTCTTTTTTATTTTATTTTATTTTTTGAGACAGTTCTTTACTAAATTGCTAAATTGCCCAGGCCAGGCTCAAATTTGAGAGTCCCCACCTTAGCCTCTTAGTGTGCTGGGATTATAGGATGTGCCACTACATCCAGCTCACATGGTTGATTTAGAATGAGCTTTGATTTAAGTGCTGTCAGTTTAACCTGTAGTATAGAAAAGAAACAGAATAGGCTAACTGATGCTAAGATACTTCTAGTCTCTGAAATGTAATTATTTCACACTTTTAAGTGGTTTCAAATAGCACACAATTATTCAGCATGTTCTTCAAAGCAAATCCAAAAGTATGCACTTCCTTTTAAGAGTATACTTTGAATGCTTAGCTGGGATTTATTGTATATTCACTGATTTATTTAAAACACTAGTACTAATTAAAATTTAATGAGAAGCTACACCGTGATAAAGCTCTCATCACAACTTGCTGGACAACATGTTTCCATGGCTGACAGGAGCGGTCACTTCTCCAGCTCTGAGAAGCTTAAAGGTCTTTCTTGAAAACCTGTGGGGAAAGTGATGAGTGTGTCCTGGAACCTAAGGAGGGACGGAGGTGGAGAGGGAAAGCAGCCTTTCAGATTCAGTTCCTTCCATCATAATTGTCCCTGTGCCACACCTCCGTCATGTCAGGAGGAAGTATGGAGCAGTTGGGTGAATTACCCATGTGTCATAAGCAAATGGAAACCCACGAGTTCCCCATGCAGTGGCTCCCATTGAGGCAGGAGACTAGGGCCTGGCAGTCCGGCTGGGGAAGGGGGCATGGCCTGTTAATTACAAAGTCCCAGAGCACATGCAAAACACTTCCCAAAGCCTTGCACATGAATTTCTCTATTTCTCACAAGAACTTGAGCAGTTTGCTTGGGGGTGCCCAGACCTGACACAAGCCTGAGGAGAGGGAGCTATAAAAGGATAGAACCATTGAGTTTGCAACTCTTGTGTTCTCTCCCCCACAGTAATCTGTTCTCAAGCTATACTTCTTTTCCTACTTTCATTTGGCCCAAACTCCTTCTTCACAGCATGTTTCCTTTTTGACCTTTAATAAACATAAAATCTCACTGTCTTTTAGGCTTATTTTGTCCAGTTCTTTGTTCAAGACAAGAAGACTCTAGAAACCACCTCTGAAAGGAGACTCTAGCACCCCAAAATCCGGTAAACCCTGTGCTCCTAATCCTCAGAGTGTCCTCACTGTAGACAGAAGGAAGAGGAAGTTTGGAACTCACTTAAGAAAAGCCCCTGACGAAAATGTAATTCCTCTTGCTTCATAAATAATACATAAATTATATACAAAAATACTTGTGTGGTCTCATTTGAGTATTAAATTCTATTGATACAGACCAGATGCTACCAAATGCTATTTAAAAAGTGAGACTTTGCAGATTTTTTTTCTTCTTGTTCTTTTTTTTTTTTTTTTTTTAATTTTTCGAGACAATGTCTCATTATGCAGCTCAGGCTGGCCTCCAACTCTGGGAGATCCTCCTGCCTCAACCTCCCAAGTGCTGGGATTACAGGCCTGTGGCACCACGCCTAGTACTTTGCAGATTTTCTAAGCCTGTTTAATAATGAGGAAGATGGTTAGGCTTGACTTTTCCCCATCTAAATGTTAAAATGGGCCCTGATAAAATACAAACCAACTTCCTCTTTCCTGTGTTTCAGCTCTTTCAAACTTTTGGATCCTTCCTGAATACCTGACCTCCCTATTAGGGTGGGAGGCCCTTTATATTACCTTCACTTGGTTTTTCTTGTTTTGTTTTGTTTTTTTGAGACAGTGTCTTGTGTAGTTCAGACTGGCTTTGAACTTACCATGTAGTGCTGGCTGGCCTCAAACTCAGTGATTTTCCCGCTTGAGCCTCCTGAATACCAAGGATTACAAGCATGTGCCACTATGCCCGGCAGCCCTACATGTGTAACTCTAACCTTCTGATGGTTTTACATCTTGGCATTGTGCTAAGGCTTTGCATTCACAAGTTCATGATGATCTTGTAAAGACACTGTTACAAGTGAGTTGTCCTCAGTCAGAGCCGTGCTACTTGGTTTTGGTCTGTGTTGCCTTAACCATAATCATTACCCAAGGAGCCTCTGCAACTGACCGAGGAATTTGTCTTCAAGGGAACCCCAGTACTCTTAGTGGGAAAGTTCTCCTGAAACCCCAGAAAGTCCAGAGAGAAATCACCGGGCGTGTGGTTGCCCTGATACATAAGCTGTGATTACGCTGGTGATATCTGGTGCATAGTCCAGAGGTAAATGAGGGTGTGTAGCAGGGGGTAGATGGAGGAAGAGGGCAGTCTGGGGAATGACAGCTGTAAAATGAAACAAGGAAGGAGCTGCAGTAACTCCTGTGTGAGGAGGGGCCCTGTCTCCTGTGCAGTAACAGGCTGATAGGGTCACAGACATGAATTGCTAACTTTGGAAATGTCAAGGTTGACCAGAGTTCCTGTGAATAAGAAAAGCTCTCCAGCCAAAGGTTGGTCTTAAACATACAGTGATCCTCCTGCCTCAGCCTCTCAAGTGCTAGGATCACAGGCGTGTGACACCATACTCAACACAATGGAAGGCTATTTGGACCGTGCTTTTTCACCTCCTGTCTCCTGACTAGCTGAGGTATATAGCATCCAATCTACAACCATGTGAATGAACAAAGTTAGTTGGAACAGGCATAATGACACCACTTCTTGTTGGCACCGTCACTGTCACCAGTGGCTTTCCGATCAGCACTCCATAGCGCGTAGTAACAAGTAAGAATTGACCAAATAAGTGCATGCTGCATGGACCTGGCTGCAGTCACCGGTAACTCCAGAAATCTTTCATCCTCCTAGCCCAGGACTCCCCCGCCAATATTTTATTTATTTTCTGACTCAGTAAGGCTGCCTCGAAGCCAGTTCCGATCTGTTGTGAAATGTCCTTCCCATGAACCACTTCCCTTCCATCCCCTGAACACATACGAACACATAGCCCAGGCAGAATGTTTTGTCGTGGGTTCTAGACAGTGATGGGAAATGAAAATACCATATTACATTAAATTCTTTTTTTTTTTTTTTTTTTTTTTTGGTCTTTTTGAGACAGGGTCTCACTATGCAGTTCAGGCTGGTCTTGTGCTCACTATGTAGTCCAGGCTGGTCTCGAAATCACAATGATCCCCCTGCCTCAGCTTCTGAAGTGCTGGTGTTACAGGCGTGTACTACCACGTTTGGCTTGCATTAAATGCTAAAACAGATTTTTTTCACCTTCTGATCTGAAATTGGGAAGTAGTTCATAATCAATGGCACCTTGCAATTAGGATTGGTAGTATTTTTTTTCTTTCTGAATAGTATCTATAATATTGTGTCTTACAGTGGATGCTATCTTAGATTTGTTAACACGTGGTACTTATAAAACCTACCAGGTTGTATGGCAAATGCTCAGTATTTTCCAAATGCTACCTTGTAAGCAAACCAAAGCACAGGCAGACTTTGCATACCAGCCTGAGAGTCAGACCTGGGGATGGGAGGGCACGTTCTCATGAGATTCTTTGACACGCCTGTGGCATGCCATCCACTGTGTTCAAGGCATGAATTAGTCACTTAAGACCCAACAAAATTTTTCCCAGATTTTGAGTCTTGCTATGTGTTAGTCACGGTATGAAAAGTGCTTTTCACATATGAGTTCACTTACTGAGTCCTTGGACAGCTCTTTAGATGGGTTCGTTTTAATCCCATCTTTCAGAGCATGAGTTCTAGCTAAGAGTCCGCGGACAGCTCTCTCTGCGTGCTATAGATGCAAACCGCGCAGCGGGGCTGGAACGCAGCTCAGCAGCTCTGCAAAGACTGCAGTCCCGTGCTCCCCGCCTGCTTACTCCCCAGCGGATGCTGATTTCCAGTATGTGGTATTTCCACTGGTTTGGATGGCCCTTCACTTAGTCAGAATTGTTGCTCCTCTATTTTTCTTTCCAAACTTCCACTTTTCTGGGCCCTACAATTTCCGTTGATCATTAAATGACTACCCTAGTTTTAACTGGATGAACGTTGCTGATTTGTAATGAATAGTCCCGTAAAAAAATATTTTCTTTAATTAATAATGATAACGCAAAATCATTTAAAAAGACAGTCTCCAAAGAGGCATTTGTTATTATGATGGTGATGAATTGCTTAAAAGTGGGATTGTGACAATTTTCCGTAAGTAGGAAAAAGAAATCAAAAGCAATCTCTGGGGCCTGGGGTGTAACTCAAGGGCACAGTGCCTCCCTGGCAAGTGTGAGGTCGTGAGGTAAAAAACAAAAAAGCAGTCTCCACTCGGCCAGGTTGTTGCCCTTGTGCTCCCTGAGAGACCGTAGTGTAAGGTCAACCAGCTGGACAGGCTGACCTTGTACAGCTTGGGACCTGTTTTTTTCCCAACCCCAAGTCTTCCAGTGTAATCTTAAGAAATTACTGCAGAAATTTCACTTCAGGGACAGAAGATTCTCTTAGACCAATTCAGCTCTTCCTTTTTTATTTTGTGCAGGAGGCAGATCCAGAGGAGGCAGTGTGGACACCATGAAGAGAAGTGGGAGGAATGCTAGCGTTGGACAAACTCGAATGCACGCCCTCGTCCTCCTCCAAAGGGCTTGTCCAAACAGATCGCTGGATCCGCACCCAGAGTTTCTGCTTCAGTACTTCTCAGCCCTGCCAGGCCCTGAGAATTTGCATTTAGAATAAATTCCTGGGTGCTGTTGGTCCGGGTGCCATGCTCTGAGACTCACTGGTCTTGTTACCAGAAGACCAGAGTTTGAATCCTGGAGTCTTCGTTTTCTTAGATGTGACTTGGGGGGATGAATTAGTTTGCTGAGTCTTGATTCCTTATTTGGTAAGCTGAACTGTCAACTACCTGTTCTGCTGAACTGTCAATTACCTGTCATACTGTGAGAATGAAATAAAATAATACATGCAAATTATTTCAGGTCCTATGATTGTTCTCATCATATTTTTGTGAAAGAAACTATAATGTATGTCAATCCAGACAGGAACTGGGGAATCTTTTAATTGGGGTTCTGGCCAAAATCCTGATTTTTCCCAAACAAGTGTATGGTGAAGGCTTAAATAAATGAGACAAGTGGTATGAATTTAGGGCTCTAGGAGGATCAAAACCCTCTGTCAGAGTTTGAGACTCTGTGGGATGAGACAAAGAACTTCTCTAGGGGGCCTATATTTATTGGGTTTTCAAACAAAGAGAGGGAATACTGAAGGAAGTGTGGGAACTGAGCAGGACCTTGGGAGTCACTTCAAACACTTCTCCAAGTAGTAAATTATGCCAATTAAGGAGAACTGTCTTATCTCCATGATGACATTTATGGTGGGAATGAGACTGCGGGAGTGAGATACCTGCAGCTGCTAGTTGATTGGGGTTGCAGCCAGGCGTTCGCAGCTGTGGCCTTACCTTGCTTTTTGAGGCATCCCTGGCAACATAGGTCACTACAGGTCTCATCCAAGACCAGTGATTCACAGAGGTTCACTTACTATGAATCCACTCCCGTCTCCAGGCAAGGGACCTAGGCCTAGGACAGACAGATAAACACAGAAAGCCAATTAGTTCATTCTAAATCCTGCTCAGAGCTACTTTGTAGTGGTCTCCATCAATGTTTGAACTGCACAAGGCCTGTGAGAGCAACTCAGAAAACTGAAAGTGGATGTCACGTCCTGGGTTATACACCACAGAGGCCCTGGGGATCAGTTTGGAATATGTGTGGGAAGAGCATGAATTCTATTGTCCTCCTAAATCGCTTACATATGTGTGTTCAGATCCCCACTCCACAGGGCTCATGTCGGGTTCCTATGAAAAACGAGCATTTGCTCCAAGAAGGTGAAGTGTTGGAGGTGATGACTGGCAGAAACAGCACAGAGCCTGGTACACAGTAAATGTCAGATCCTGAGGTGGCTGGGAGAACCAAAGCCAGTGGAGAGGAAATTCACAATCGTTTTGGTGATACCGCTGGGTCCCACAGGGTAGCCAGTAACCTGAACTCCAGCCCTGAGCACCACCCGACTCACTGACCTCCATGGTGATCGCAGCGATCTTAGTGACAGCCAATCACATCGACTGTAATCAGTGGCCAGCAACCTGAGCTGCTTTTCCTATTCTTCCTTACAGCTATCCCACTTATTTCTTGGCCAGGACCTACCATGTAGTCACCAAGCAACACATCTTGGAATTCCCTAGCAAACACAGCACTAATCACAGAGAAAATTATTGGAATTACATGGAGATTAGTGAGCAGAGCTCTTCAATTTCCCCCTCTAGTAAGTGACACTTGAATCAAGCCTAAGCCAGACAATGCATGACAGTACAGTGAGCCCGGTGCTAATAAACACCAGATAAGCTGCAGCCGTGCACTCCGAGTAGTGGAAGTTCCAGACTTGCAAAACCCTGGAGTTAGCAGAAGCAACAACTGGAGCAGTTGTTGAGCCAGTGGCTGAGCTTGATGCCAGGTCATGGGGCTGGAATGCTGCTCATGATGCCACACCGGACAGTCTTTCCTCTTACGCCTCTCGCTGAGCAGGAGTTATTCACCCGCTGCGTGTCTTTGCACATTGCACAGACCCGCACTTTGCCCACTGGCTCCTGTGACACACAGGCAGGGTGATGTGGAAGCTGCAAGCACGTTCCCGCGACAGTGAGTGACTGACTTAGCAAAAATGGAGAGAATCTGTAGAGCTTGTACTTTTCTTCTCTTGCAGAGCATTAAGAGGACTGAATGACTCTCAGGAGAGCTGGGGAAAGGTGAGGGCGTGGCATGTCAGTGTTATCTGATAGCATCGACTTCCTGTCTTCACATTTCTTGCTGGCAAATATGGAAAATGTGGTTCTTTACATGAGTATGGAATACCTCACTTTTGTTTCTAACTTTTAAATTAAGGTCGAGGTAGCATTGATTTTTTTTTTTTTCTGATGGAAATATCTCCTGTAATTGTAAGATAACACACTGCCTATTTTTAGATAAAATTTTTTTCCCATGAACTCAACATAAACTTCTGACTCTGCTGCCACTCACTCTGTGTCCAGATCTCAGTCACCTCTGATTCTGAGGACTTTTTGTCCTTTCTTCCGTGGTCTTAGCCTCTGCAGTACCTGGCTTCCTTTCCTTTAAGTGACTGCAGGATTCCCTGATCCCTTCGGGACTCACAGGCTCTGGCCCCTTCTGCTTGGCTGACCTTGGCTTTCATTCTGTCTCAGCCACCCCTAGAGGAAGCTATGTCATATGCTTGGTCACAGATCAGCTCCACTCCCTCTGCAGGATGGCAGATGCTGAAATCCCCCTGTGCAGTCTTCCGTTTCTCTTGCAGGGAACACAATACCACAGACTGCTAAATTTTAAACAAAAAAGTTAAATTTGGCCTACAATTCTGATCCAGCAGTGAAAGGCTGCATCTGTCAATGGCTTTCTTGCTGGTAAAGTCGTGAGGTGGCACAGAGCATCATATGAAAGAAACAGAGAGGACATATGCATGTCTATCCTCTGGTCTCTCCTGCCCTTACAAAGCCACCATAGTCAATTACTGTGGGTTATAGTTTGGGTCATAAATGTTCCCCCAAGGACCTATGTGCTCAAGGGTTGGTCCTCTGCTAGTAGTGTTACTAGGAAGTAGTGAAGCCTGTCAAAGTACGGTCTAGTTTGAGGAAGTTAGGCCACTGAGGACTGCCTTTGAGAGGGACCCTGAGATCCTGGTCCCCTCCTTTCTTCTCCTTTTGCTTCTCAGCCACCAGGAGAGAAGAGGCCTCCTCTGCCACACACTTGTGCTATGGGGCCAAAGCTATGGGGGTCAAGTGACCTGGACTGAGACCTCTGAAACTGTAAGCCAAGATAAACCCCTTCCCTTACTAAGCTGATTATCTCAGGTATTTGCCACAGAGACAGAAATTGACTAGCACTTGGGGCTCCACCCTGATAACTTTATCTAATCTAAATCACTTCCCAAGGTCCTGCCTCTAGTCACCATAGTTGGATTAAATTTCCATCCTCTTAATACTTTCTCATGGATATCAAGCTTCAACATGAGCTTCAGGGGAGACAAAACATATTTACAACATAATATCCTTCTCTTATTTTCTTTCATCATTGCTTCTACTGTGCCTTTATCTTATCAAGAATGCTAGCCCACAGTCTCTCCTGGTTCATTTGTTCCTCCACCAGGATTTGATTTCTTTGCTTCCCTGTCAGTCTGAATTCATCAGCCAACCATTTCTTCTCAGTGTTACCCTACCATCCCCCCTTACGCCTTCCTTTTATGTTCCTGCTGTGTCTCCAGGACATTTGCAAGTGTCTCCTACCTGATCACTCAGTCTTCCAACCTGCTTGATCTAATCCACACCAGTCATGATTTCCAGGATGATTATCCGGGCTTTTCGCTCCTTGAGAGCTTGGCCAGCTCTTGTCCTCCAAGGCCCTTGTATGTTTCCTTCTAAGTTTTGCTCATGTTTTTTCCCTCCTTTGAAATTCCCTTCCTCATTTCTTCCTTAAAAAATATCATCTGTTCTTTCTAAAGTCCATCTCAGATAAAACCTCCAGGTTCCTCCAATTTTACTCCATCCTTTCTCAGGGTTATAGTTCCATGCTAGCTGGAATGGTTGATACACTTGTTTCCCCTCTCCTACAGTGCAATCTGTGTAAAGCATATGAGCTTTGGATTTGGAAGGAGAGCTGGGCTAACTTCCTGTGTGATTTGGGGTGAGCCACTTCAGTTTGCTAAGATTGAGCTTCCTGCTGTGCAGAGAGATGCTACTTTCTACCTCATGGGATTGTTAGGAGATTAAGGGAAAATGGATGCCATTTATGGCCATTTGATTACTATTACTTCCTTCCTCTTCCCTATTCCTATGTCCTTGAGGTATAAGATCCTGTCCCATTTGCCTTCGTATCCTTTGAAATGCCAGCAGTGCTCAGCATGGGGTAAGTAATCAGGAAATATTTTCTGAACTCAGATAGCCAGATCCTGTATCTTTGTTCCTGTTGGAAGTTGGAGCTGTATTCACAACTTCATTTGAGACCTTCCTATCTTAAGTTGGAGCTTCCCCAGCAGTCCTTCTCTTACTTAATTTCAGTAAGTTTGCAGCAAAATAGACAGTGTGCAGATGACTAGCAGGTTGCTCTGAATTGTCCTTTAAGAAAGACTAGTAACTGTGCTCTGTGTCTGGCCTGGAGTAAAGGGAACATGTATTTTCACAAAAACTCAGTCACAACAATGCCATCTGAGAAGCTTTCCTTTCAGGTTATTGACTCAACATGATGCAATATGGTTGTGATCAATCATGGCCCTTTTCCTATGCCAGGTTGCTTTGAGGTGAGCTGGGAGCCCTGACTCACATCCTTGTGTGTGTGTGTGTGTGTGTGTGTGTGTAGGGGACCCTATTACAACATCTGATTGTCCTTGTCTGTCTTGTGTTGTTAGAGCAAAATATCAGGCAAGGTGCTTTATAAAGAGAAATGTCAAACAGTACGGCACTAGTAACTGGCAAGGGCTTTTGTCTTGTATCAAAACAGGTGGCAGGGGCACACTCAATAGAGGCCACATGGTGAGAGAGGAAGCAAGAGATGAGGGAAAGACCAGGCTTGCCATTTGATAACAACTCATTCTTCTACAAACTGACCCATTCTTGCAAGATGTGGTCCACTCCATGAGACCACTTTAATTCTATCACACAAGTGTGCAAGGCTCAACTGTCTCCCATCCTGCCCCACCCCGTGCAGGTCCCCCTTGTTTGATACTATGACACAAAGGACAAAGCTTCTAGCACACGAACCTGTGGGGAACAAATGTTATCCAAACCATAGCACTAATCATACTATGGAATTGCTGGCTAAGAAAGTGATTCTTTATAGGGAAAAACAGAACTTCAAGCCAGATACATTTGTTAAAGCTATCTAGATGCAGTAGAAAGTGTAGAGGCCTGGACTCAAATCTTAGCTCCACTACCTATTAGCTGTGGATCCTTATGCAAGTTCCCTAGATCCCTTTTACTTTAAAAACAGTGGTGAAAATACCTACTTCGCAGATTGCTGTGAGACCAAATGATAGGCTTATGGATGTACCCAAGAAAGTGACAATGCAGAGAGAGAGAGAGAGAGAGAGAGATGAACGGATGTTAGCTGGGATGCCGAAGAATTCTGAGAATTTTCTCATGAAAGACCGCGCTCACTTAACGGAAGACAGTAGCACTCATTGTTATTTCTGCCTCTGTACTGTCACATGCTCACGCGGGTCGCCTTGTAGAGGCTACGGTGCTCAGATGTGAGGTTGACACTGTCTAGGTGTTGCTATGAAAACGTTTTTTATGACTAACAAGTGAACCAGTAGACTTTGAGTAAAGCCCTCCAGAATGCAGGTGGGATGCGTCCCTGCAGGGGAAGGTATCAAGAGAGAAAGTCCGAGGTCCTCAGGAGGGGGATGCCTGCCCTTAGCCTGCCTCCAGACCGCTGCCTATCCAGCTGCTCGCCTCATCAGCAGGTTTTAACTTGGCAGCCCCGCAATTGTGTGAGCCAGTTCCTTAAAATAAACCTCTGTCTCCCTCTCTCTGTCTCTCTGAGAAGAACGCGTAAGAGGAGAGAGAGGAGGAAGTTCTCACTAGGCTGTGCTGCCCAGGGAACCCTAACGAAGTCTGCCTTGCTGCTCCCGGGGTGGTGACCAAATGCCTGAGGTTGCTTCCGACTCCTCTTCACTCCCTCAGCACTCAGCACGGTGCCGGCAGCCCCGTGGTAGCTGCTCCTGCTTAGCGTGCTGACGATTAGCAGCTCATATTCATATACTATCTTGTCAAACAGGCACTTGTCTATAAGGTTGGATGAATTCCTTCCCCCACCAATATTTTGGGGGTCACCTACTCCATCTTGCTGTGTCTGGCACGGGTGACGCGAAGATGGAAAACCTTCTTGCTACTGAAGAGTGGGCTGGGGGTGGGTTGGGGGGAGTGGAAGGGGGAGATGAGGGAGCAGAAGGTGGAACTGGACACAGGGAAAGTGTTTATCCAGGAGTGACCAAAAGAGACCTAGCACAAGGCAGGGACACTTGGTGTTTGTTTGTTTGCAACAGCGTCTTGCTTTGTAGTCCAGGGCAGCTGTGAACTTGGAGTGACCTCCAGCCTTGGTCTCCTGAGTGCTGGGATTGCAGCCATGCACCGCCACATGTGGCAGCAGGGGTGCTTGGAAAGAAAAGGAAGAGGTGGAAAGAGATGAGATGGAAGGAAAGGAGGGGAAAGAGGAAATGAGAAACGGAGTGAGTGCCCTTCATGACTGCCTGGCCTCAGGTTGAGCTGACAGACGTGGGAGGAGGCGCAGAGTTTCTCGTCCCCTTAGCTGATCCTAACCCTCCTCAGCATCAGGAAGCCCAGTGCCCTCCTCTGAGGGGTGCAGGGGTGCCCGCACCGAGGCTGAGTGAAAGCAGATTGCTTGCTGCGGACCGGGTGAGTCAGGGTGGGGTCCCCAGCGTCCCTTCCCCCGCCCCACCGCGGTGCCTGTCAACGCCCCAGCGGGGCTGGAGACAGGCCCAAAGCCCGCTGTCACTTCTGCATGCTGTGATTTCACTTTCCAGAGCTGGCAGCAGGGAGCAGCCTGCCACCTCTCTGACCTGACAGCTGTGGCCCATGAGTGACCTGGGAGAAACCCACTTCCGTTCCCACTAACTACAAAGAGCTGGGCAGTTGCGCTGCACGGTCAGGGTGCCTGTCCTGGAAGGGAAAGGGAGGGACATCTCTGCAAGGGAAGAGGGAGAAGGGTAAGTGGTAAAAATGAAAGTACGCTTTCTCTAAAAGCCCAAAGCAACCCTGTCACTCTTCCTCAGAAGTCCTGCATGGGAACCAGTAAATTTACCCCCCTTCCAGTAAATGACAGCCCTCGCCTCACTGCTGCTGCCTACTGCACCTCCTTCCTGCTCGCTCTGCTGCTGCAGGGGTGAAACCCAGGCTCAGGAGTCAGGAAGCAGAGGTGGCCCGGGCCTTACCCTCTTCCTGGCCTGCTGGGTGTGCAGTAGCTGCCAGCAGGGGATTGTCCGCCTCCCTCCCTCCCTCCCTATCTCCCTCTCTCTCTCTCTCTCTCTCTGGGGCTGGTCAGGAAGCCCAAACCTAAAGCTCATCTCTAGCCTCCCACATGCCTTTCCAAGTCCCTCCAAGGCCTCCGTTTAGCTCTCTTCCGCCTTGGTTCTCTACATGGCCTCGAAGTAGGGGCAGACCCTAGGCTGCTCACCTGGAGGGGGCAGCCTCCCACAGCCCGCCCTTCCTCTGAACTGGCCAAGGCCTGAGGCCCTCTCAGGACAGAGGCTCAGCCTTGTTCCTCCAGTGCCTTTTTCTGCCTCCGCCCACAGAGCCGCCAGGTACTTCAGGGAGAATTTAGCAGTCAGTGAGCTGGAATAAGTGCTGAATGAATGTCAGCTATTTTTGCTCTCTTGAACTTTTCTGAGCCTCCCCAATGCTGGAATGTCGGCAAGTTTGCGTCATTACAACGCTTGGGCTTTTGGGGACCGGGGCGGTATCTGCCACTCAGCGTGAGTTGGGTATAAGGACTGAATGTGGAGGTCACCAGGACCCTGATCCAGCGCCTGGCTCCTTCCACTGGGGAAATGGGTCTAATTCCAGGCCTCAGCCCCCACTCCCACCTCCTGTGTGTTCAGCTGTGAGCTGACAACTATGACTTCCTGAATCTCAAGCCGTGCAATCAGATCCTTGCCAGATGGCCAGGCAGCTGGATGCTATTTTTATATGAAATCACTGCAGAGCTTGTGACCAACAGAACCACCATTTTCATGGCAGCCACCTGAACTCTCCTAACTTTGCAGATTCGGAGGTCTCCAGCCATTTCACCCAGTGGAGAAAGTTGATGAAGTTGATGTTCTCCAACCAAATTTATTTATTTATTCAGCTTTCTAAGACAGGGTCTCAGTATACACTCCAGGCTGGCCTTGAACTCACACTGATCCTCCTGCCTCAGCTTCCCATCTGCTGGAATTACAAGCATGCACCAGTATGCCTGGCTTCTTTTTCAATCTAAAACCAATAATATAATTGGAATTCAACATCTGCAGTATTTCAGTCACTCGTTTCACCTTGTGCTTCCAGTAGGGACAGCTGTGCACATACGATTTTCCACGAGGGTAGACGGTCATGGCGCTACCTGAGAGCCCGGGGGAATCTCCAACCCATTTGTTTCTAGCCTCTCTGCTTTCCCGTGGGGCTGCGCTTGCCAGCAGTTGGCCTGTGTACTCTGTGAAGTCAGAAGATGTCGCTGCTCTGCCCAGCACTCTGGCCCCTCACTGACTCAGGGCCTGGCACCCAGAAATTACAAAATAAATATTTACGGAGCCAGAGACCTTTGGCTGTGTAGTTGTGTTCTTCGTCTTTTTCCACACAGAATGCAACAAATGCTTCGCAAAGGTCAAGAATGAGAAAATGAAGAGTAAAGAAGCACGACATGATTACTCCCTGTCCCTGTGCATCTGGGACCAGGGCTATGTGTGTGGCTCGAATCCTCATTAGAGTATTATTCTAAGACAGGGGATGAGGAGAGATGAATCTGTGCAGTTACCAGGTAGAGCAGAAAAAAATAAAGTGAGAGAAGGTGTTTAGAAGGAAGCATTTAAGCACCCTCTTCCTTGTGAAAATAATAATAATAATAATAATAACAATAATAATGCTCAATTGTACTAAGCAATTTCTGTCAGGCTTGTACTTTGTATTTATTATTACATTACTACTCACAATAAACCTATGAGGTAGATAGATACCATGATCATGCCCACCAACATGCAGGAAAACAATGAAATTTACAAGAATCTATATAACTTGCTCAAGCTGGTAGGTAGAGAAGTTGGCATTCCACTTCAGGTCTGCCTGAATCCAGAGCTTGATCACCAGCCCTTGGCTAGTTCAATGTGTAAGGCCAAGGTCCAAGTTTCATTCTTCGCTAACTGACAACACTTGGCCCGAGGTTGTGGCCGCCATGTTGATTTGGAAGCACACACAGTCCAAGGTACCCAGGCAGAGTCATTTTCCTAGGAAACAGTTACATGAAAGGCAACACAGCTGAGAAAAAACCTGTGGCACAAATGGTCTCAGATCCTATAAAAGAAAGAATTCACCGTTCAGTGTGTTTGGAATTTACAGTATCAAGTTAAAGAGTATTTGCAGGTGGTTATAAGATGCAAACCATAAGACACAACCAGAAGATCCTGCAGGCCATTTGTTCTGGCTTGTTCTTTTGCCAAGGACTAAGGTAAAGAAGACCAGTTGGGGGAAAATCTTACAATGGTATATGAGTGGATGATCTTCACAAGTAAGGCAAATGCGAGACCAATCATCAGAGCTCCCTGCCGTGTTTGGCACCTGGCCTTGCATTTTGCTGTCTTGGTGGGCAGGGCTGTCAACTCGACTACCAGATTCTCATCACAGGACTTTCTCATCTACCAGCGTCTCCAGGACTTCTATGTTGTGTGCTTCTTCTCAGATTGCTGGCTCATCTTCTTTCCCAACATTTATAGAAACTGAAGGAAGTGAAAGCAAAGAAAGAAAATGAGTAAACACTTTTGGAGCAAAACATTAAGCTCATTTCTGTTGTAGCTCAAAGTTACTGCCTTTTAAGATATCCACAATAGCCCAGAACTGCATCTTGTGATTGGTTGGTATTTACTATATGCGTCCATGAGTGACTGTCCATTAAACATTCTTTCACACATACTGTGTATAACATCTAGTGGTGATAGAATCACCCCTACCAGGCAGAGGAAAGAAACTTGGCATAAATTCCAATGTGCGTGGTTGGGGTTACATGCTGAAGAGCCTGACAATCACTGTTATAAATGGGTCTTAGGGGATGATGACTGTTCACACACACACACACACACACACACACACACACACCCCGACATTGACAACCTCTTGAAAACAGGTGTGTTAGCATTTACTTAAGAGAAGATGAATTAACGTCTTCCAAATATACCTGGATAACCACACAGGCTCTCTAACTAAATAGATCCCAAACCATCATACTCAAAGTTCTTTCTTCCATATCATCCCTTTTTTTTTTTAAACTGGCTATATTGCTTAATCACCAGGTTTTAAACACAGCTCTCGAGTCTGTGGCTATCCATTGACTAGAAGTGATTTAGTCACCAAGGTCTACTGACCTTTTTCTTTATAGCCTTGCTCTTGTCGCCTATTCCTTCTTTTCCGTTCCTGTGTCCCAACTCTCCAGTCAGAGGCTCGCACGCTGGGCCTCCGATGTCTCCTCAGCTGTGTAACTCATTTACTTGCCTAAGTGCCCCCTCCATCAGATGCTGTAGCCTAGTTAAGTACTCCCCCAGGATATGTTGAAACTCTAACCTCCAAATATGGCTGTATTTGGAGACAACTGAGTGTTGATTACATCCTAGGGTAGGGGCCTGGTGGCTTTGTATGAAGAAAAAGAGACACTGAGATGCCCCTTTCTCTCTGCTTGTGCACAGAGAAGAGGTCATGTGAGACACAGAGGGAAGGCCTCTCTAAAGCCAGGAAGGCAGGGTTCGCCAGGAACCAAATTTCCAGAACCGTGAGAAATTAAGTTTTTGTTAAGCTACCTGGTCTATGGCATCCTATTCAGTCCTAACTGATTTATAAAAGGGCCATTCTGTGCAGGCTTAGCAAAGCCGGACGGGTGGGACTTCAAACTGAGCCCATGCTTTTTAGGTCTTCTGACTGGTGAGTCGAAGCCCTTTGGATTGGACCCTGAGGCCTCCCTTGCTGTGGCCATGGCTGCCTGCCCAGCTGCCGGCCTTCACACTGCTCCAGGCAGGCAGTCGCTTCCTGTGATCCTCTCTGTCCTCCAAACACACTCAGCGCTTTCTGGAGCCACTGTGAAGCAGGCAGTCCTTGGGATCTGCCCACGATTGCCGAGGCTGAAAGATGAGTCACGTGCCAGGGTGAGAGGAGAGCGTGAGAGATGTGCTAGAGACGTGGTCTCTCCGTCCCTTCTTCCTTGCCCACCGAGTCCCCCTGGGATTAGGAGCGCATCCATGCACAGATGTGAAGCGTGATGGCTGAGTTATGAGTCAGTGAACTTTGTTTGTAGGCACCCAAGCAAGGGTAAATATGTTGGGTTTTATGGATTATGGTCTCTGTCACAACTTTGTCATTATAACTTGAAAGTAGCCACAGGCAGTTCCCAAGTAAATGAGCATGACTGTGTTCCAATAAAACTTTATTTAACGAAAACAGTCATTGAGCCAGATATGACTCATGGGCTATAGGTAGACAATCCCTGATCTGTTAATCTCAGAGCACTGTCTAGAACAACTCTGACAGTTTTTGTTATATGAGGGAGAGACGAATCTCCATTTTGAAGCTCTCACTACTGTAGAGCCTAAACCATGGGTCAGTATCAAAGAAAGCAAGTTGGAAATGCAGAATCTCAGCCACCCCAGACTTCAGAATTCCTGATTCAGAATCTGCACTTTTTTTTTTTTTGTCCTTTTGAGACAGGGTTTCACTAGGCAGTTCAGGCTGGCCTTGAGCTCACTCTGTAGTACAGGCTCGTCTGGAACTCATAATGATTCTCCTGCCTCAGCCTCCTGAGTGCTGAGATTATAGGTGTGTGCCACCATGCCCAGCTAAAATGTGGATTTTTATAAGTCCTGGTGACTGATAGGAGTCCCAGAGCTTGAGAAGATACTGCTGATCGAAAGGTCCTTTACTTGCAGCTGAAAGCATCCCTAATTTACACTGACAAATCAGAATGAAGTCGCAAACATGCTGCATGCTTTGCTAGGGCCTTTGGTCTTGAGGACCTGAGGACATGACAGCATTTTAAATGTGGAGTGAAATGATCAGGTTTGGGCAAAGGCCTCATAAAATACAGTGGTAGAGTACCAACGAAATCCTCAGTCATTCATGCTGTTTCCCAAGCTAGGGAGCTTCACTCCCACTGTGGTCTTACTGGATGGAGCCTCTGAAAGACCTGCTTTCCTTTCCAGGATCCGGAAGGCTTCTTATTTCTGGTTGCTAGTGGTTGCTAGACTGTAACTCCAATGTTCCAATTTGGAACCTGAGTCTGGAAAACTTTTGTTTTGTTTTATTTTGATTTTTGTTTCTAGAGAGCATCTTCACACATGTCGTTCAGGCTGGTCTTGAACTCACAGTGATCCTCCTGCCTCAGCCTCTCAAGTGCTGAGATTACAGGTGTGTGCCACCAGGTCTAGCAGTGTTGAATGTCAATTCTACTGACATTCAGCACTGCCACTACCCAGCTTGGTCCTTTTATTTTCTGAATATATATTCTTCTCTCTCTATAGGAAGATTTTAAGCTACTGCAGCTTATGGAATCATATTTTAGAATTTTTCATCCTTCCATACAAGCCCTGCAAGTGCTTTGTATGAGTACTGTAGACTCATGATGAACATCAAATTAATTCTGACAATATGAGCTATCATTTATTTCTTTCCTAAGGTCCTCAAATCATACATAACTCGGATCAATATCTTGAACATGAACATCACTTTTTAGTTGAGTTTAAAAAAAGATAGAGTGGAAATGATCCAAGTATTATCAATTTCTTTGAAAGACAAGTCTTTTCCTATCGTTTGTGTGCAGGTTCTAGCCAGGAATGGTTTCGTAAGAATAAGGGCCACATGTTCACTCCTCGGACACCATATTCATCAAGTCACCTTATCCTCCTGTGGTTTGTATATAAAGAGCTAAAACTGCGAAACGTGACCTCTCTCCCATCCCCTACGGCATGGGTATGAGCTCGTGCGTGGCTAGCAACCTTAAGCCTTCCATAAACTAGTGTGGATGCTTGACCCATCCACGCTCCATGCGAGAGATAAAGGTCACCTTCACTGCATTACTGACACAGCAAGGAGGGCTCAGGGCCTTTGATGAGAACTCGCTGATGGTCACACAGCTACAAGTTTGGTGGCGGTGAGAGGGAAGTTGGAATTTAAAGCAGACTGGCTCCTGAACCCTGCGGCACTGTTTCCATACACAGAGCTTCGAGACAGCGATGGCCAACTTCTCACCACTCTGGTTTCATTGGAACACATCATCAGTGAGGGTTTTCCTGGAGCAGCTAATTTAGATGAAGCCTAGATTTGGGAAATAAAGTGCTCGAAGTCATTCATTCTATGGTCCAAGTCAGCAAGGGATGAGTCTATGCTTGAGGCTCTTTTTCAGGAGGAGTTAATGATTAATTGAGGGAAATACCTTTGAAATCAAGGTAGTTGGCATTTTGTTTTGTTTTGTTTTGTTTTTGGGTATGGGGGATCGAAATCACAACCTCGCATCTGCCAGGCAGGCACTTCGGCCACTGAGCTAAATCCCCGGCCCTATTTTTTGAGACAGGGTCTCACTATGCAGTTCAGGTTGGCCTTGAACTCACTTTGTAGCCCAGGCCGGTCTCAAACTCACAACGATCCTCCTGCCTCAGTCTCCCGAGTGCTGGGATTAAAAGCGTTTGCCACCACGCCCAGCTAGTAGTTGGCATTGACAATTCTCTGTCACTTTAGAATCTGTGGGGAGGACTTGTTGAAGGAGTACAGGTAGTCGCGGTCTTATGGGTTCCCCTGAAAGCCAGAGACTACATTACAAAGCCTGTGACGATAGCTGCACTGTTAAGTTAAAGCACGGAGCAGTACCTCAGTGACCTTGGGAAGCAGATGGTCCTTGGGGGTCACTGAAGTCTGAGAGTGAGTTGCTCGTCTTTGGATAATTCTCATGTGACCCAATTTGTATCATACTTCAACTCCAGCTCTCATTGCCTCCCAAAACCTAATCCTGACTCTGCCATTTTCTGCATCTTGAAAAATCAGATCATCTCTCCTGAAGGTTTTTGCTTCCCCAAATCATTATAGTAACCATGCTTTTTCTTTTTCTGAGCAATTTGGCCCCAGAGACTCAGCTGTGTATGCTTTCAGATTTTAGAATTGTTCCTAGAGGATTCCATTTCTAAAGTCAGAAGGCATTAACTATTTTAAATGGCACTAAATTGAAGTTTGTAGAGAAACAGTCCTGGCCCAGGATTTTACGTGGTCGCCATCCAGAGCTTCAGGGTTTAGTAAAGTGATATTGTCTCGCAGAGTCTGTCTGTTCCTCCCTACTCAGTTTTAGTGTGTGAGTTCTTTTAGGAGTGCAGTTCCAGTATCACATGCACTGCTTGGACTGCTGACCTCCTGTTTGGCCTCCAGTCCTTTGTCCTTCCTCTAGTGACATGTCCTTTCTTCCAGGGAATTCCTGCTTCTCCCAGAGGCTCACACCAGGCTCCTCCTCCTCTATTCTCTCAGGAGCTAGGTCCTGTGGATCAGGCCTTCCGAGAGATCTCACATCTAATTCCTCTCTCGCCTCTATGCGAACCATCACAACTGCTGTCTTTATGTGAATGCCACTCGTACAACAGAGACATGTGGTGATGCCACTTGGGCCACTGTGGTGATCTCTTAAACTCCTCCATCCACTCTTCAAAAAGGAGTGCGGGGCCTGTAATCCCAGCAGTTGGCAGGCTGAGACAGGAGGATTGCTGTGTGAACTCAACCTGGACTACATACTGAGTTCAAGGCCAGTCTGAACTACACAGAAAGAGCCTATCTCAAAAGAAACAAAACAAAACAAAAAAACTACTCCATGGATCAAGTCCTCCAAAAGCTTCCTGCTGACCTTAGGGTAAAATCCACACACAGGCAACATCTGGCTGTTCTCCAGCCTCCCTGAGACCTCTCGGTTCACATCAGTCACCCTGACCTTCTGATCTTCCTCCCGCAAGCCACGTTGATTTCCATCTCGCAGAACATTAAAGCCCTGTTCATGAAACGCACCCTCTTCCTGAAGCCCAGATGCCGCTTCCCCAGCGGCAGTGTCATTCTTCAGTGCGGAGCACATTTTGGAAAGACTTCTACCACAGTCCAATCTGACCTCCGGGGTAGGCACCACTGTCCCGATTCTACCCCTTCATACCCTGTGAACACTCTGCTCCAAACCGCGCGGGGGCTGGGCCGGCATTCAGAGAATCCTGTTTCTCCGGTGTTGGCTTCCTTTGGATTCTGCCCAGAAGGCTCCTGGAGAGAGAGGAGAAGGCAGGAGGGGCAGGAGGGACTCGGTCCTCTCATCAGCAGGCAGTGAGCCCTGTCGCTTCTGCCAGCGGCCCATGCACCGAACCCGCACGGCTCGGGTCTGTCCCCGGCAGCCGGCGGAGCCCCGCTCCAGGGCTCCCACGCACACTTCGTAAAGCGGTAAAATACAGCGTTATGTTGTAATTATTTTTTACTCTACATTAAGTGGGTATTAATTCAATTGTTTATGGAAATGGGAATGAGCCATTTTCATTGTGCGTTTATCATCACGCCGATAAATATTCTAAGTACAAAGATGGCAGCAGCAGCATCCTGCTACTTGTCCAGAGACAGTGGCCCCGCCTGCCAGTGGATCCAGGACTCAGAGCCCGTCCTGCCTCTTCCACTGTGAGCTTAACAACTCCCACTCCGTTTCTCTGTGGAGGCTGCTGAGACCCGGTTTACAGAGCCTGGCGGGGCTCACGGGCCAGGGCATCCAGAGATGCACTTACAATAACACAGCTAAGGCGCGGGTGGAAGGAGGAACTCTGGGCCTGTGAGGACATGTCTGTGAGCCTCCGGGGGTCTAGGAGCCCCGGTTTTACCTATCGAGGCTTATGCAGCACTTACCTGGGTAGCACTTTTCTAAGCAGCTCTTAGGTTATCTCTTGTAGCGCATAACAAGGATATGAGGTAGGCGCCACTGGCGGCTCCAATCTCAGAGGTGGGGAAATTAAGGCATAGCAGTTAAGCCACTTGTCCAAGGTCACTTTGCTACATTTTGATGGACCTGTCGTTCGAGCCCTGCCTATAAATGCTAGAGGATGTTGAGAGCCATTCGCTACCCTGGTAGGATGATGACTTTGAAATGCAGTTCCAGGTCACAGCTGCCTGGTTAACGAGTGGCAGGAAAAACTGTGGATTTCTTCCCAAGCAAAGGCAGCAGAAAATAAAACCAGTGAAGTAACACGGGTCCCTCATTGTCAAGCTTCATTCTGGGGCACAAAGTCATGCAGGTGTGGTGGTCAGAGGCTCCCAGACGTCCTGCCACGCGGGTAAATTCCTCCCCTTCTGAGTTCGGCCTCTGTCTGCTGCACAAACACTTCTCGAAGCTGAACCAGAGAGTGAACAAGTCTCCTGCTTCTGCTGACTGCTCGCTTCATTTTCGTGGAAGCCTTCCCTTACCCTATGACACCCCAAGGCTGGGTGGGGTGCCCACCAGGAAGGCCACTGTCCTTGGCCACTCCTTTGAGGTCAGTGTCACACTGTCCTTCTGCTCCTTGTGGTCAAACTCCAACTGGGTCCGTGTTCTTCCTACTCTGCTGGTGGCGGGAAGACAGATTTTTTGTTGTTGTGGTTTTGTTTGCAATCTCTTCCTCTGCCCTCTGGGTTTTGTCTTTTTATCCCCAAGGTCTTGGTAACCCAAACAGGTCCTTCTGATTTCTCTGACTTTTCATTCTCTTGTTCCTCCAACTAAACTTGACTCTTTTCCCTTTTCCAATAACTGACTCCTTGTCCATGCTATTGACTCAACATCTGAGACTAAAATTCAGCTCTGACCTCTAGACCTTTCCATTAGTGTGACAACAGCCTCGGTGTACTTTGTGGTCATTGGAGTCTTGCTGCTCAAAATGAGGTCCACCAAGTCAGGTCCACCAGCATTTGGGAGGCTGAGACAGGAGGATCATTGCGAGTTCAAGATCAGCCTGGGCTACAAAGTGAGTTTAAGACTGGCCTGAACTGCATGGTGAGACCCTGTCTCAAAACAAACAAACAAACAAAAACAAACAAACAAAAAACAAATGAACAAAAAAAAAAAACAAAGAAAGAAAGAAAAAAATGAGGTCCACCAGCTGCAGCATTAGTATCCCTTGGAAATTTGTTAGAAAAGCAAAATCTCAGGCCTCTTTCCATATGTGCTGGATCAGAATTCATACTGCATCATTTTCCTGTGCTTAGCAGTTGAGAAGCATTGACTTAAAGAATGTCAAATTATGCCGGGCGTGGTGGCGCACGCCTTTAATCCCAGCACTCGGGAGGCTGAGGTAGGTGGAGCGTTGTGAGTTCGAGGCCGGCCTGGGCTACAACGCGAGCTCAAGGCCGGCCTGAGCTGCATAGTGCGACCCTGCCTCAAAAAAACCAGTGCCGGGAGTTTGGCTCAGCAGCTTAAGTGCCTGTCTGGCAGGTGTGAGGCTGTGAGTTCAATCCCCGGTGCCGCAAAAAAAAAAAAAAAAAAAAAAAAAAAAAAAAAAAAGAATGTCAAATTACTTTCATATATGCAGAGAATCTCAATTGCTGACCTGGGAATTGGCTTAATGAGCACTGAACATCAGTATTTCTCTCTTCTCCTGTGGTTCTCTCATCTTTGAGACAAGCATCGATGCCAGGCTCAAGAAAAAAAGTCTATTTGAAAGGTGTTCTTTCATTTGGAAAGTAAAACTTTTGCCATTCCTTAGTCTCTGCATAATGCTATAGAAAGAGAAATTGATATTATAGAGGATTTTACGCTCACAGTTGCGTTAAAATTATTGAAATGCTGACTTTCTGATACGTTGGCTTCTTTCTGGGTCTCATGCTCCTTGCTATCTGGAATAGACTCACTTCTCCCAGGCCTGGTCACTCCATTTTTTTGTTTTTGTTTGTGGCACTGGGGATCGAACTCACAACCTTGCGCCTGCCAGGCAGGCACTTAAGCCACTGAGCCAAACTCCTGGCCCCATTTTTCCTTTTTTTTTTTCTTTTTTCTTTTTTTTCTCTGAAAGAGATTGAACCCAGGGCCCTGTGCATGCTAGGTAAGAGCTTTACCACTGAACTACATCCTTGGCTTTTTTTATTTTTATTTTTATTTTGAGACACAGCCTTGCTAAGTTTCCCAGGCTGGCTTTGAACTTGCCATCCTCCCACCTTGGCCTCCCAAGTAGCTGAGAGGACTGGCACGTGCTACCACCCCTGGTCAGACCTGGTCACTCTTCAAGGCCAAGTTGTAAGTGTTCTCTGTGACACCTGTGCTCCCCACCATGGTATGGTGAACAGCCCCACTTGTCTGGGCCCCGTTGCTGCCTGATGCTGTTTCTGGACAGTCTTCGCAGGGGCCTGAGGGACAGAAAAAGCCTGCATGAGCCTGTGCCTGACCTAACTTGAATTGGTTCTTAGCTTGAGCAATGCATTTCCTATGTGAGTTTGAATGTCATTTAAGTTTCAGTTCCTTGTCTGTAAAATGATACCAACTTTTTCTGAATTTTCTCCTGTATGCATGGCATATACGACAGACCCTATGGCATGCAGGGAAGGCCCTGCTCTGCCTCCCTGGTCACCACCCTTCTCCTAGCAAGGCAAACTCATGGCTGAGGGTCTTTGCACGTGTGGTTCCCTGTGTCTGGCCTGATCCTCCTCAAAACAACTGCATGTCTTGCTCCTGCACCTCCCATAACTCTTAGCTCAAGTGTTACTTATTCCATCCACCCTTCCCTGACCACTCTTTTTAGAACAAAACCCATCCCCCACATGGCCATCTCCCTCTTTATTTGGAGGCTACTGTGCTTTATGTTGAAACTTTGCCATATGGTCAGTTACCTCATGGCAACGGCAAGTCAGGCAGGCACTTCCAGAAGGGCTTGCAAAGCAAATTGAGATGATTGAATCACACGGGTTATTAAACCGATTAACTCGAGTCCAGAGTGGCAGGGCCCATTCACATGCTCAACAGAGCATGCCCGTGGGAGAAGGAGCCTCATCCTCGGGCCACAGCTACAGCAAGGTTAGAGCCGGTGACTTCCTCCACCACTGGGCCACGCTGACAGTGGGCAGAGCCCAACCTGACCAGGGCTCCCAGCAGAGGACAGAGGTGCCCGGGACCAGTGCGAAGCTGTGGCTCTTGCTTGCCGATTCGCCTGCCAGGTGAGCAGGAGCTCACGACGCCTTTTGAACCATGGTCCATTGGGGTCAGAATGGGTTTCACAAATGCAGAGTCAAATACAGAATTCCTGACCACCGAGCGCCTCTCCTTCGTCCCAGTGTCACCAATGCCATGCTCCGTCGGAGCTGTCCTGGCTGTCCTGCTCTGCCCTGTCCTAGCAGGCTGCGCACGCGTGCTCTATTCTGTCTTCATCTCTTTGTCTCCCACCTGTCTCACCCAACTGGGATAGAAGTGGGATCTGGGGGCGCAGGAATTTTCATCTGTTTTCTTCCCCCACGAACCTCTGCACGGAAGAGTGTGCTCCGCCCAAGGTCAACGCTTCCGCAGTCACCACTGAAAAACAAGTGGAATAGTGAAAGCCATGAGGATGGAATGAAGTAAAGTGTGGAGCACCCGGGGACAGGAGGGATGAGGACAGGAGAGGAAGAGGAAAGTGAAAGCCCGCTTTGTGGCCGTCTCTGCCCAGCTGGCTGCCTTCACTTTCCAGGCTAGGAAGTGTCATCCTGCAATCAGGGACAGCGCCCTTTTCTGGGAATGCTACCATTTTCCTGTGCTCTCCAAGAAGCTGTTCTTTTGCCCATTTTATTCACAAACTAGCCTTAAACACACGCCTTGAAATACTTGTCTACTGAGTAAATACCACGGAGCTGTGCTGAGAAGCTAAGGCTGTGGTGAAAACTGACATTCACGTGCACATCTTTCAACCTGGAGAACCCGCCCAGAGGGTGCAGCCTGGCAGACAATGGGCCCAGCTAGGACTTTGGCCTGCATTAGCCAGCTCGGGCTGCTACGACAGATGCCACACCTAGCGTGATTTGGGCAAGGGAAGTTATTTCTCCCTGTTCCGGTGGGGGAGAATTTAAAGTCCAAGGTGCTGGTCTCTTTGGGTCCTGGTGAGGGCTCTTCTCCTGGCTTTAAGGCATCTGTCTTGTCAAAAGTACTTACACGGCCTTTCTGGTACATGAAGAGAGACAGAGAAATGGGGAGGAGAAAGAGGGAGGGAGAGAAAAGGGAAAGGAGAGAAAGAGCAAGAGAGAGAGAATGGGAAGAGAGGAGAGAGAGAGAGCGAGAGCTTATAAATAAGGTCACCAGTCCTGTGGGACTAAGGTCCCACCCTTATGCCCTCACTTTACCCCTCAAGACCCTACCTCCAAATTCAGTTGTGTTAGGAATCAGATTTTGAACATATGAATTGAAAAGGAGGCAAAGTTCAGTCCAGAGAAGTCCTGGGTTTTTTCCGGCATGTCTGTTTCACTTTTCCTCCTTTAATGCTTAGACACAGTGATGCATTTCCTATAAAATTCACACTTCAATCTTTTGTTGCTCCTGGCCTACTTCACTCAGTCATTTTACCTGGCCAGCTTCCTCAGCTATTTAAATGTTGATTTCAGTCCAATTGGTTTAGCTGAAATTAGGACGCACACCATTACAAAGTAGGAACAAATAGGGTAGAATGTCAGAAGTTGAGATCGTCTTGGAGAATCATGGATTGATGAAAGTAACGATGGTAAGTAATCTAATTCTCCTTATTTGTATAACAATAGTTGCAGAGATCTTTACTTTACTTATTACTTAATACCACTCAGGCCATCACAAATTCTCTTTGTTAAACCAGATTTTCTTGCTAGCAAGGAACTCATTGGTGTTGGACTACATCAAACACAAAGGTTAAAAGCAGACACATCCTGCAGGGCATAGGGATGTAGGTCTATAATCCTAGCATTGGGGAGGCTGAGGCAGGAGGATCACTGCAAATTTGAGACCAGCTTGGGTGACATAGTGAGTTTAAGGCCAGCCTGGACTGCATAGCAAGACCCTGTTTCAAACAAAACAAAACAAAACCAGCCACGGCCCTCTACAGCAGATTGTCCGCATTTCCTTTCGTCATGACCCACAAAGAGAAATTTTACTTTAGAATTCTGTGCCCTGGGAGGCACCCTGACCTTCATCCCACCCTACCCCATCCCACCCCGTTCCATTCCATTAATAGCACAATGACCAAGACCACGCAGTCGATTTCCCAAACACAAATTGATTATGACCTTTAGTTTGAAAAACACAGTTTTAGTAAGCCAGGTTCAATAGCTTTTAGTTACCTTTCTGTGAAGAAATAGTTTGGTTAATAGGCAGGGGACTTCCCCCCTGTTTGTTGGTTTGTTATTTTGTTTCTAAAAACATAGGCACGTTTTTTTAAAAAAACATACCAGCCTGGTGTCTAGAAATGATCATTTCATCCTTTCGGGCACTGATCTGCTGAGACTTTCCTGGTAGGGTGCTGGGAGCTGAGGTGGACGGGGGGCGGGGGGAGAGGTCAGAACTGTTGCTCTATGTCGCTCTGTGTCACTCTGTGTCACTCCATTCCCCGGGCGCTGGCGCTAAACCTCTCGGTGCTTGGGCAGAGCAAGCCTGCAGAACTGCTCCCTGTGCTTCCTGACATCTGTGACTGCTCCTGTTCTCCAGTGCAGCGTGCCAACTGTTTGCTGGGATTCTGTTCTCTCTTGCAAAGTACACTTTTTGTTTTGTTTTGTTTTTGCTTCCTTGCTCTTTATTTTCAGGTCACAGTACCACAGCTGATTTGGTGATTGTGGTTTGAGGTCACCAAGAGGCATATTCTAGAGAAGGAAGGGGAGGAAAGCAACCCAAGATTTTGTTGCACACCTCAGAGCGTTGACCGAGGACAGAGGAGCTGCAAAGACGCAGAACCAAGCCCAACTTCCAGGGCACAGAGGCCCACCAGGAAAACCCGGGGGTGGGGGTGGGGGAGCCACTAACGGGTGAAGGTGCGTCATGTGCTGCCCTCTATGGGTAACACTGTGACACTGCAGGGTTTGCGTTCTGGCGATATCCTGCTACTCATTCAAAGGGAAAAAAAATATTTTGAGAAAATTAAAGATAATTTCACCTATTCCCCAGAATTCTGTTTCCCAAGACGCCTGGATCAAGTTAAGGGCTCGGTGGAAGGGAGTGACCCCTCTTTCACCCCAGGACGCTGTCTGTAAAGGAGACCGGAGGGAAGGGGGAATTCCCACCCCGTCTCACTGCTGCCCAAGTGGCCCACTTCCCCTTCAGGATGGGCGGGAGGAGGGGAGGGCTGCTGTCAGGGATTTCAAAGAACGCACTGTTCTCCCTTAGATCTCTCTGCTTGCTTCATGAGTCTTCTAAGATTACCATAGGTTATGTACGAAGGTCAGCTTTCAAACAAAACAAAATAGTTCCTCTCTGTTTTGAAGCTTGTTGATTCCCAATGCTCCACCATCTGAGTTGTCAGTAGAGGAATGGAGACCGCAAGGACCAATCGCTTCCATTTTTAAAGGGACCGTGTTTGCTTAGAGAAAGAAGGGGAGCTGGAGACGCAGCCCAGCGGTAGTGTGTGGCCGACCCTGGGTTCCCTCCCCAGGACCAATGTGAAGAAATGCACAGATGTCAAAATGGAATACACAGATGTCAAAATGGAATCAACAAGACTCTATTTAAAATGCTTCTGTTGAAAAAAACGATAACTTTTGTGGAAAAGACAATGCAATTTAAGGTGTTCATCATTATAATTGTAAGATTTATTTAAAATATTAAAATACAATACCACACTGATGAATAGCCCTGGTTCTATGATTCATTCATAAACATACATATATAAACACACACACACACACATATATATATTTTTTAAACAAGTGGCACTACATATCGCCAGATTGTAAACTCACCGAGACTTCGTGCTCCTGATGCATAATCATGTTTGCTCATTTAAACAAGAGTGGGTTATACAACTGGATAGACTGCAAATCCCCCTTAGTTCTAAGGCCTGCCTCATCTATTGTCACAGAAAGACTCCCCCTCCCCACCAGGATGACAGATGCCTTTGTCACAAAGCAGTTGACCCTTGGTGTCCTCAGGGGCTTGGGCTGACCCTTGGTGTCCTCAGGGGCTTGGGCTCAGGAGCTCCCATAGATACCAACCCTGTGGATGTTCAAGGCCCTTAGACAAAATGATGGCGTATTTGCATATTACAGTACCTAGCCACGCCCCCCTGCGCGCTGTCACCTCTGCACTGCTTCCAATACCTAACACATGTAGAAGTCATGTCCAGGCATTATATTGTCTAGTGAATAAGCACAAGAAAACAGCCCGTAGGTACTCAGGACAGGTGCAATGTTCTCCCCATGTTTTTGATCTGCAGCTGATTGAGTCCAGGACCCCAGAACCACGGCCCTGAGGTCTCAGAAGTCCCCAGAAGCAGAAGGAGGGCGAGCTGAAGCTGTGTGCGTGCACAGGCCAGGTGGAAGCATGCAAGGCTTCCTCAGTGGAGCAGCAATGAGGAAGAACGGGAGCCCTCCTTGCTGTACCCCATGCGCCCCGCCTCTGCTTCCAGGGCAATGACAGGACTGCTTGGCTTCCCCATCATTTGCATCTTAGGGCTGTTTTGGGGCTTCACAAAGGCAGAAGGTCCATACATAGCCACAAAGACTGTTCCTCCTCACCCTCCGCTCCTCAGCCTCAAAGTTATCTTTCTCCCTCCCAAGTTCATGCTAACACAGGTCTTCACCATCCACTCCACACCGCCCTCCTTGTGCTGGTTCATTCATTTTTTTTTTTTTTTTTTTTTTTTTTTTTTTGGTACCGGGGATTGAACTCACAACCTCGAACTTGCCAGGCAGGCACTGTGCTGCTGAGCTAAATCCCTGGCGGACCTTAGTTGGGTAATTCTTAATCAGCCTGCTCTGTGAATTATAGGATGGTTGTGTTTTGTAGGAAACACAGCAAGGGAGAAACAAAATTTGTTATGGGAAACACAGAACTTGTGTGGTTGTATATAGACAGAAACCGCTCACTGGTCCACATTACAGTCAGAGAAACAGGAGCACAAAGAGTTTGGCACTGTTCCTTGCTTCCTGCTGGCCCCCTTGCTCATGGTGGTGACAAAGGTTTCCAAGCTCTTACTGAATGTATGGGGGGCAGCACCCCCTCCCTTAGAGCGGGGACTGATGTGTGGCCCGGGCTTGTGAAAGGCACCTTGACCCCTGCAAGATGTGCAGGTCCTCGCCTCGCCCACCTTTCCCCCAGCCCCTCTCCTCGTGTAACCCTGTGTTTCTCTGCGAAGCTCTTGGGATTGATTAGAAGGGAGCTCCTGGCTTCTCTCTCTAACCACTTCAAGATGCCGCTACAAACACCACCGGCTCCTCCCTGAATCTTCAGTTGTTTACGAAGAGACGAAAGTGCAGCTCTTCGATGGACTGTCTGAACTTTTACCTATTGCATGCTTGTGTCTTTATCATCTTGATTCAGTATTTTCCTCATTAATTTAAGAAATACTTTCTTGTTGATGATAATACTGATGACGGAAAACTGAAAAAAAGTTGTTAGATGCCAAAATAATGTTTGGCAGAAAATCTTGGGAAACTCCCTGGCGAGTGGGAAAATTACTGGGTTTTGTACCATATGACAAACCTTTGCTAACCCTAAGAGGAGAGTTGTTAGCTGGGTTGCAAATGGGGAAAGTAGCAAAAACAAGGTTTGTTATGAAACAGTATCTGAAATGTGTGCTTATGTGGAGACAGAATCAGAGCCCAGTGTTCTGCAGTATGAAGGGTGACCAAAAATTATGGTGTGTGTTTACATTTAAAAAACAGTTATAACAGTAAAAAACGCATTGCCATGATCTCCCTCAAAATACTCCCACTCACTTAGAGCGTACTTATCCTATCACTCTTGCCACTTTCTTTTCTTTTTCGTTCTTTCTTTTCTTTTTTCTTTCTTTTTTTTCTATTCTTTTTTTTTTTTCTTTGCCTTTTTGAGACAAGGTTTCACTATGCAGTTCAGGCTGGCCTTCAACTGACCTTGTAGCCCAGACTGGCCTCAAATTCAAAGCTATCCTCCTGCCTCAGCTTCCCAAGGGCTGGGATTACAGGCATGAGCCACCACGCCTGGCTTCTTGCCGCTTTCTATAGCAGTTCTAGAAGTCCTCTTTCATGTCTTTATGAGATGTGATCAAAAATACGGTGAATGCTGATGCCACGTACCATCCACTAGAAGGGCAGGCTGATAAAACATTACCGTGTCCTCATCCACCTCGTTCACTGAATCTGGCACCGCGTGACTGCTGGCTCTGCCTCATACTCAAAATCACTACCAAAGAGAGATATTTGGAATCTTTTTAAGACATCAAGACAACCAAGGCAGCAGCACAACTAAAGACACAAAAAAGAACGCCCAGAACTGCTTCAGAAAGTAGCAAGACCTGTGGAATAAGTGTGTAAATGGGAGGAAAGTATTTCTGAGGGAGATCAATGGCAATGTGCATTTTATTGTAAAAGAAATTTTTTATTATGTATTCACTGCATTCTTTGATCATACTTTGAAAATCGGAGAAATCAAAATTCAAAGAAGTTGGTTTCTCAAGAGATCAACCTATGTAATTCTCTTATTTAGGTAATAACAAGGCAGAGGGCAGCCAGATTTGTTGCTTTGTCAGAGACATAAATAGCATCAGAATGAGAGTTTAACCTCAGATCTTCTGTTCTGGTTTGTGATCAAGTGTCATCAACGTGCTGTAAACAAAAAATAGGACAATTTAGAATATTTTCTAAATGTGAATCAGTTCAATTTAAAGAATCACTCTTTATCTTGAGGTTTATGCCTTTTAAGGCCTTTTACCTTTTTTTTTTTTTTTTTTCCACTTAAAATCTTGCTTCTGTTAGGCAATAATGACCCCAGATGTATTTGGAGTTTTGGGGGTTTTCTTAATGCCCTGATTTTGGCAATCTAAAAGCAATTCATCACCACTGTCCCTTTTTTCAAATAAACAAAAGTCTGAGAACCAGAAAAATAGAGCACCTGTTTCCAAAAAGAGCAAGGCAGGAGGAACAGGCAGGCCTGCTGAGTGAAGAGAGATGGAGAGACCCACCCAAAGGTTGTCTCCATAAACAAAGGCAGCCAACGCCCGGCCCCAGGCTCCTCTGGAGTCTCCCTCCTTCCTGCTCTTCACTCCTTGATCTCTCAGTGAGCCAGAATTTTCTGGAGTCCTCCACTCTGTATAGGTGGCCTCCCTGGGTCACCTGTGCATGCGGTCAGCATGGGTGGGAAGGGGACTCTTTCAGGCTGAGGCCTACTTTAGAGTGCAAAAGCCTCAGGATACTAATTCTCCACTACTCTTCAGCCCTTTGCTATGCGAAAGAATGTGAAGATCCAAGGGAAGACTTTTAGATCGTGACAGGAACTAAACTCAAAGTGTTTCTTTGCTCTATTATTGACCCCTAGCTCACTCCTGCCCCTAGGAAAGGGGAGGCCCAGTTGCTAGAAAAGTTTCATCAGGTCAGAGTCTCTACCAAGATGACCTGGAATACCAGTTTGACTAGACCATTCAGATTCCAACTTACATTTAACAGAGGCCTCTGAAGCTAGCAAAGGTTTAATCTGAAGATCCACCCCGGCCCTCAGGAGCCTGAGGGTGCCCATCTATCCTAGGGGCTCCTCAGCTGCCAACCCACACTTCGCAGCAAGGAGGATATGATGGGTTTTGAAAGAGGAAGGTGACAGTGAGAAGTCCCAGAGATCTGAAAATGTTTTCAAGGGAAAAGGAAACCAAAACAGGAAGAAATATGTGGTCCACACTTATCGGTATATCCTTCTCTTGGGTTGGATTTTTTTTTCATCCATTGCTCAGCCTCACAATTGTGTAAGCGACACAGTCAGCGGCCGCTATGGGGGCAAAGGACAAATTTCTGGGTCCTTAGCCTGTTGCTCATGACAAAGCATGATTTGCATTTTCTTATAGGGCAATCATAAACTTAAAAAGTGTTTTCTTGCTAAAACCTGTGATTCTTTGCTTCGGCGTACAGATGCCTATCAGGTAATCAAGAATAGAACAAAGCTTGTCCTTCATTTTTGTAAGTTTTATCACCTTAATACATTGGGTGAGGTATTATGTAATTTTCAGGAGTCAGATGGATCCAATTATCAGACTTCACAGCATCCGATTCCAGACCCTTGCCCCTCAGAGTGATGCCTAGAAGTTTCCAGTCATGTCTCCCATCCGAAGTCACCTGGGTCTCAGGACAAGCAGAGTCTCCTACAACTGAAGGCCTCGAAGACAGAGGCAAATCATCAGAGACTCCTCTCAGGCTATGGGGTTTCTCCAAGCTACAAAACCAGGGCTGTGAGCGTGACTCTCCTAACCCCGGCCCGCCTCCCCAAAACCTTAACAGCTGATCCCCTGCTTCAGCAGTGGGCCAGTCTGAACCCCTAAGTCAGAACATGCCCCCGCCAGTACTCCAGCTGGAGTGCTTCCCTGGTTGCACTCTTACTGTTTGCTTGTAAATTCACTCGTGGTTTTAATTTCCATTAGCACTAAGAGTAAAGCCCCATGCTAGCCAGTGACACAGGGGCCGGATGGTTTTCATCGGGGCAGACTACTCTGGTTAGGTTGCATCTGGCTGAGGACCAGGCTGCCTTTGCCCTTGGACTTTGGTTCGGACTCTTTCAGGAGCGCTCAGCTGCAGAGAGGAGAGAGGGGGCCTGACAGGGACCAGGGTGCTGTGTGATATGTCAGGTTCTGAGGCCCTTTTGTGCTTTCTGATTCCATTTACACAATTCCACATGGGCTTGTTTTATGGAGGAGGAAGCAGCTGCTCAGAGCAGTTAGGTCATTTGCCCCAGGTCACTGGAATTAAAGAGGACAGAATCAATTCTGTTGGACCCAGGGTCAGTCTGGCACTTCAGTCAGCTCCTTCTGCCTCCTTAGTGATCTTTTCCCAAGACCAGGCTTCAAGGTATCTGGCTAAGAATTGGGCACATGGGGACAAGAGAGAGTGTAGTTCCTGAGCCACAATGTGACATAAAGAGAATCTAAGGGTCAGAGGGAAATATTCCACTATGGACACAGAAGGTGGTCTTGACCTGTCAGTACCAGGCTTCCTATCTCCCTTTGTGTCTAAAGTTCTGAACTAAAAGTCTATACAGAACACCAGAGGCCACTTTGGCAAGAAAGAAGAGTCTGCATTTCATTAAAAACAAATTAACAAGCCGGGCGTGGTGGCGCACGCCTTTAATCCCAGCACTCGGGAGGCTGAGGTAGGCGGAGCGTTGTGAGTTCGAGGCCGGCCTGGGCTACAACACGAGCGCAAGGCCGGCCTGAGCTGCATAG